>VBSM01001681.1:5810694-5859489 GCA_008086735.1 Cheirogaleus medius
AAAAAAAAAAAAAGACATTCCCCAAAGTAACTTGCAGGATGCTTCTTGGTGTATATTTTCAGCTCTCCTTGGGTAGGCGGCAGATACTTCTGTTACAAACCCTGAAAGTGAAACCGACCATCCTGGAGCCAATTCCTACTTCACTGAAATTGCCCATTGCTGTCAGTTGCTACTGGTTGCAGCACACAGAGGCCAAGGCAAAGCTACATCATCTACAAGCCTTGCTGCTGGGGATGCTGATGGGGCCCTTGCATGCCATTATCAATAGCCCTGGTAGGTATCTGGAAATTCCAGGAGTATGTTTTTGCATGTCGCTTGCAAACTGTATACTTGAGAGTTTACATAAACAAAAAAATATTTTTGGATTATTTACTCCCATCAGTTATATCAGAACTTACAAGTAGAGGCATTAAAGTATCATTCATTGGTAAATATTTCTGAACACTAAACAATTCCATGTGCCAGGCTCAGTGCTGGAGGGCTTGACTCCAAGTGTACAGCAGTCAGATGTGCTAGGTACTGCCTACTCCTGCCTGCACTGTAGCACTTAATACTTTAACTTGTATATCATGTTCCCCACCCCATTATTAACACAGCAGCACCACCACTTATTTAAAATTGCCCAGAAGCTTCTGAATACCTTTAACCACATTCATGATTGTGCTGGGTTTTTTAAACTAATCTTTTTATTCCTTTTTCTCTGCTGTTTTAAGTTCCAATTAGTACTTAAGTAGTGGCAGTAGAATTAGTAACGTCTCTTTCTACTAGATGCAGATGTCCTCAAACTACGGCCCACGGGCCACATGCGGATGCTTTTGCCCGTTTGTTTTTTTACTTCAAAATAAGATATGTGTAGTGTGCATAGGAATTTGTTCATAGTTTTTTTTAAACTATAGTCCGGCCCTTCAACGGTCTGACGGACAGTGAACTGGCCCCCTGTTTAAAAAGTTTGAGGACCCCTGTCACTGAGGTAATTTCATCTGCATTTAAATACCAGGTGAAATAAATGCTGAATCATTGGAATGCTAATTTCTCTAATGGTATATTCTCTTTAAAGATTTTGAATGTTGTAACACTATCTAAACATGTATAATAATTATCATACTCTAGAACAGTACTATCTCATATGGTAGCTTCTAGCCATATGTGGCTATTTGAAGTTAAATTCAAAAGTTAGCTTCTCACACTAGCCACATTTAAAGTGTTCAGTAGTCACATGTGGCTACAGGTTAGGCTACTGTATTGGACAGCACAGATGTAGAGCATTCTCATCACTGCAGAAGTTCTGTTGGATAGTGCTACTCTATAGTTTACTTTTGAAAAAGAATAAGTTAAATGAAAGAATGAAACAGCATGGACTCCTAAAACACCCAAGTGTGTGTGACAGTAGCCGCCAGAGGAACTGTTGTGATATGTGTGACAGGCAACTTGAATCAGTTAAGGCCCACTGCTGCTTTAAGAACACAGGTTTAGGCTATTTCCTCTCCTTGAGTAATAAATACAGGCTAAGAAAATTCTCAGAGCGCAAGCCTATAAAGTTTTTTTATCTGAGTCCAACAGAAGGGGCATGTCAAGGGTCTGTTTCTTTTCTTTTAGGAAAATGTGGACCCCGCACCCAGGCAGGCTCAGTGCCTTGCTGCTCGCTAATTGATAAAAGGTGGGCCTCTTTTTTATTACTTTCAAATTGGTCCAGATGTTATTTTGTGCACCCCAGCTCAAACAAATCTGCAGAAATGTTCAGCTAAACCACCCACTCAACATTCCGTATTTCCTAGGGTTGTTGCTTCTTGCCCCTTATCGTCTACTATGTAAAGCAGCTGATTATTCCCAAATTCTCTGAGTCATACTTTAGTTTCCTGCTATAAAACAGAGGTTAAAATGTGCTTTGAACACATGGGTTGTTTCTTTAAATCAAGTGCACTACAGCATGGGAGTTTCCATGAAAGGAAATTTAGTGAAAGTGAACAGTAAAGAAAATGATACTGAATAGTCATTTGTATTTTTCACAGACACAGATTTAAGGTTTGCAGAATGAAGATGCAGACATGTTTAAGGTCAGGTAGTGGACCAGTGGAAGAGATCTTATTTCAGGGAAAAAATAAATTATTTAGGGTTGAATAAAATTAGGTTATCATTAAAAAGGTATTTCAGAATAAATATTTCAATTTATACAGCAAGGCATTTACAAAGCCAGAAAAGAAACATTTTAGTTTTTTAAATCATTTTTTTTTTCTTTGTGAAATTTGTAGTTTTATATGTAGGGAAAATTACATTGTTTTTGGAAATATTGCCTGTGGGTTGTTTATCTAGGTAAGGAAGATCTGCAGGAAGATGGTGCTAAGGTGTTGTATGAAGAGTTCCAAAGAGTGAAGGAGCAGACGCGGCTGGGCACGAGACTGGATTTAGACACAGCTCACATCTTCTGTCAGTGGCAGTGCTGTCTCCAGATGGGGGTGTATCTCAATCAGCTTCTGTCCACTCCTCTCCCAGAGCCAGACCTAACTCGGTAAGCACCACGGGAAACTTTAGTTCAGATGGATGCACACAATAGCAAATACAGTACTTTTACTTATATTTTAAAGCAAAGAAGTTACTTTAAAAATAAACTAATCTTAGTATAATTGATCTTGGATCAGTGTTATAGCTGAAGAGCTGGAAACAGGAAAAATATTAAATTATTTCCATATTCTCAAAGAATGTTTCCATGATTATATCCAGTTTTTAAAAATCAGTTCCTTAAAGTGAAACACTAATATGAGGAGGAAAAAAGAGGCAGTTGTTGATAAGATACAATTCATTCCCTCATTTCCTTCAGGTCTTCGACTGAGTATCACTTTATAGAGGCTTTTTCTAATGACCTTACTGAGATATTACTCTCTGCCCCTAGTCACTATAGTCCTGTTACTGAAGTATTTTCTTATTGCATTTCTTCCCACCTGACATATTGTTCACTCATTCATTTAAATATTTATTAAATACTTACTCTGTGCTAGGGTGTAGTGACAACAATAGAAATACCTCTACTCTCATGGAGCTTTCATTCGAAGTGAGATGATTATTATATGCCTAAGTGGACTTTATCTAGTGTTTGTTTTGCCTGGCAAGTACGAAGAAGGGATAGGCAGTAAAGGAACTGAGCTAATTATAATGCTTGACTATGGAGTTTTTAACTGGGTAAGATAGAAAGAAATGATAGCAGTAGGATGTAGGCCAGTGAAAAAAGTAGTAGAATCAATGGATTGGACATCCTGGTAACTGTCCATCCAGGAGGTACTAGAAGAAAGGGAAGAAGATTAAAAGGGAAGAAGATGGTTAGAAAATGGAGTATTTAAGATTGTATATGTGATTTGTCTCTCCTCTCAAATGTAAGTTCTATGGGGACAGGAACTTGTCTACTTACCATTGTAGCCCCAGTGCTTTCAATACTTTGAATGATCTATGGAGGCATACAAAATATTATGGGTGGACTTTTGATTCAAGGTGAAAAGCTTCCTAGCAGTAAATAGTGTTGTAAATATATCTCTGGGCCTCATATCTGAGCGAACCCAAATAAGAGTAGTTAGCCTTTGACCTATGGATTCTTTATTCCTTTCCTTTAATAATTTAGGTTATTCTTTACTGGTCATTCTTTACTTGATCTTCTCTAGTTACCACGAATCCCTTTAAAACAAAACAGGAAAAACAAGACCAGACAGTCCTCTTAATAATGATTTTAGGACTGTTCTTTCATCTCAGCATAACCAAGTCTTTTTAAACAAAGATTTTACACTAATTAAATGATGGTTCTACATGTATTGCTAAGGTACCCATAGGTCTGCTCTAGCCACAAGTCATATATATTAAACTTGTGCATTCTGGTTAATACCATCTTCCATTTGTGAAGTAGGTTTTTTGTTGAAGTGAATAGCTTTGTAAATGATTCCATATTTTTATCATATTTTAACAAACTGCCTGTTTGGTTTATCAAGGTCATTTTAAACTCCTTTTCTCTAAAGTGATAAAGAGGCCTGCTCAACTTGGGACTAGCTGCAAAATCACTAAGCATCCATCATTTAATTTGTTAAGTTTTTTTTTTTGTTTTTTTTTTGAGACAGAGTCTCACTCTCTTCCCGGGGTTAGAGTGCCGTGGCGTCAGCCTAGCTCACAGCAACCTCAAACTCCTGGGTTCAAGCGATCCTCCTGCCTCAGCCTCCCTAGCAGCTGGGACTACAGGCATGTGCCACCATGCCCGGCTAATTTTTTCTATATATTTTTAGTTGGCCAATTAATTTCTTTCTATTTATAGTAGAGACAGGGTCTCACTCTTGCTCAGGCTGGTTTTGAACTCCCGACCTTGAGCTATCCACCTGCCTCAGCCTCCCAGAGTGCTAGGATTACAGGCGTGAGCCACCACGCCCGGCTGTTGATAAGTTTTTAAATATCATCAGCAAGGAAGTAATCTTTGTAATAACAACTCAGTTCTGCCCTTCAAGGAACAGCTTATTCTTAAATAATTTTATAGAAGCAATTAGGAACTTTCATTGTTTAAAAGCATTTGTTGAAGCTTTGTTAATGACAGTTGTCCTACTGCATTGAACCAATACTTTTAACAATACACTTTTTTCCCCATTGAACAGATTGTACAGTGGAACCCTGGTACATGGACTATGCCAACAATTGCTAGCATCAACCTCTGTAGAAAATCTCCTGAGCGTATGTCCCGAGGTTAAGCAACTTTACGAACATCTATTCAATGCCACAAGGTCATATGCCCCTGCTGAATTATTCCTACCAAAAGTTAAATCAAATTCAAAAAAAAAAAGGCAGAAGAAACAGGGTACCAACTGGTCAAAGAACAGAATGGGAACTACCTCACACACTGGTTGTTGGTATGAGGGAAGCAACCGGTTTGGGCTGTTAATGGTTGAAAACTTGGAGGAACATACTGAGGCCTGTCAGCTTGAATAAACTCAGTCTCTATCAAACTAGATGTATAATTCTGACTTAAAATTTTTCTGTTACCACCCTTAAAACAATTAACTTTTTTCTTTAGGACTAACCCTGTTGGGGATAAACATCACAATAGATAATCTTTGAATTTTAAGGTATTTTGTATTCTACTTTTAATAAATACAACCTGATTTAATAAATTGCTGTATTTCTTAAACATGTTTGAAAGCATGTTCGTACTTCTCATGTTCCATTTTGGTACGTTAGTAGTAGTCTATAACCTTTAAATTGCAGCAACTTCACCATCTATGTTTTCCAAAAAAAGTAGAAGTCCTACTTCAATTATTTCCTTTAAGTAAAGGCTAGCTATCATTTCAAAAATTTTGTAAAAGTTTTGTCTTTGTACTTTAGTATGAAAAGTCTGGGCTATGAAAGGTAGAGGTGACGATGCCAGACAGAAACTGTCTACTAAAAAGTGTAAGTACTTAGTAAAAGACCACAGCAAGGTTGATGAGCATTTTAAGTACATGCCAGGTGTTAAAGAGGTTGAAACTAATGGCCCCCACAAAGTAAGAAATAACTAGACCTAGAGAAGGAGGAAACAATGAGAAGAAATGAAAATATCAGAGATACGTGCAGCAATACCAGACTGTAGGCCCTCTTTTATGCTATAGGTTTTGACCTATTAATGGGGTGTGGAAGTAGAGTCATAACTAGCATTTTTTAAATGAAAAAAATTAGAATGCAAAATATCAGATATACTTATCATGTATTAGGTGGTGTGCAAAATTTATTTCTTACTGTGGATTGTAGTCAAAAAAGTTTGAAAGGCACTGCTCTGGAAAATACTAGAGGCTGCTAAAATTATAAATACTAAGAGAGTTGTGAAGGTACTGGCCAGTTCTAAATAAAGAACTTGCAAATAAAAAGAAGCAAGTAGAATAAATACATTTGGACAAGATCTGAAATTATGTGTTCTTCCTTTCTTCTCTGCTCATGATTGGCATATTCCATAAGTAATAGCCCTAAAGGTAGCTGTAAGCTGCCATTTTGAACAGGCCTATGTCCAGTTCCTAGTATCTGATAATTCTCTTCATTTTTCTAAAGTACCATACTCTTAAAGGAGTGAGCCCAGCATCAGCCAGTATTAAACACACACCTCCCAAGAGTTGATTGGCTTTAGCCATTTACAAAAGGCCACACACAATGTCATTTGCTCCTAAAGTATTCAACCGTAAAAACTGCCTTTGTTTCAAATAAGAGTCCTTGAAATAAGGAAATTTTTTTAGGAGGAGTGCATGGGGCTCCTTAGTAAAGTTATTATGTCTCCAAAGAGATAGTTATTCACAGAAGGATCAATAAAAGAGCAGTTATGTGTATCTATTTTTCAGAAGAAACGTATTTTACAAGCATAGATTTAATGGGGACCATAAACATGTAAGAGCTTTGTACACCAAAATTCTGTCTGTCTTGATTCCTGGGGCTAATCTAGAAATTATACCAATATGAGTGTCCTATTTTTCCAGGATTATCAACACTGCTTTTTAAAACCACCAACCCTGCCTGGAAATCCACTCATTTTCCACTCTGGCAAATAATTGATTTGATGGGCACCAAACTGGGAGTGTATAGGCTACAGTTTAATTAGAAATCAACTGAATTATACTGTCTTTTTCTTTCATTAAAAGGGTCCTCCTTCAACAGAAGAAGTCAGGTTCCCCTCTGTAGCCATTGTATTCAGGGCCATTCACTTGAAATTATCCAGCCTTGCTAAAAGAGTTAAAGTCTAATAATGTCCATTCACTCTTATTCTCTGTAAGAGTAAGTGTTATTATCCCAGTGTAGATCTATATGGGTTAAATGAGAGGTCACAGACACTCCATAGGATATCTAAAGGGGTTCACCAAAGAACAATGATACAGTACCTGACCTCCCCAAAGTCATTCTTGTTTAAGCTGCTTGGGGAGAACACACATGAAATAAGAACATTTTGTATAGCAGTATCAGGTACAGAATGGCAAAGTGCAGACTGAATACTATAGTAATCTGTAGTATTAGGAGAAGAATAAGGAGACAGCAGTCACCTGGATGAGGAGAAGTTAAATCAGAGGAAGACTCTCAGACCTGGCTTTAGGCCTGGCTTTAGAAGATAGAAATAAAATTCAGATTAGGTATGGGAGACAAGAGGAATACCTGTATAGAAGCAGAATGTTATATATCCCATATTCCATTTCTAAAATCTAGTTTCCTAGTTTTCAATCAAGTACTTAGGTCTTGCTCTTTCTGATTCAGTTCTAGCACATGAAATCTCACCTTAGGCTTTGGAAATTTTCTTCAATTATTAATAGATGCTCAAAAGTAACAAAAGGAACTCTGGACAGCTAAGATGAATAAATTTTAGGAATAAAGCTAGAGAGACAAAAACATTAATGTAATCATGTTCTGTATTTAGTGGTAATAAAGTTATACTTTAAGTCTATTTTGTACAAGCCCTTTTTGAAACACCTGGACCTTGAAAGTTTAATACACATCCTGTTAATATAGTATTTACAGATGTTTCACACCAATTGATCATGAGAAAAGACTTCAAATTAACTAGAATTTTAGAAGAGGAAGACCTTAGAGCTAGACTTAGAACTTCACTAGAAAGGCCTTAGAATTATCTCTTCCTCCTTTGTGTACAAAGTAAACAAATTGATGACTATGCCTCACTTTGCCCTACCTGTAAAATGAGGATTATTGTAGTTCAAATTATTGTCTAAAGATAAAATAACATGTATTTTTAACACATAGTGCCTGGTAGTAAAAACCTGATAAATGATAGCCATTATTGTTATATCCACACATGAAAAGCAAGAGCAAAGCAAGGAATCTGGGAAGAAGTGAGACAGTGTCTAGTAGTAGAAAGATTAAGATACCATGAGACCATGGTTGCCAAAACTAAACCCAGAATTTTGCAAAGGCAAATATCAACACTATCTAATGTGGCTAAGAAAAGAGCAAGAATCTGAGAATATTATAGCAATTTCAGCAGAGTTGTCATGCTGAAGCCACACTGGGAAGAGTAGAGAATTGCCAAGAGAATTTGAATCAGCAGCCAAGCTCAACCTCAGAAAATAATGGAAAAGAGACCACAAGGAATTATCCCTATGTGAGTACTTGTATCCCTCTAGCCCTTTTTCCTTTTGTCAAAGAGTTTTCTGCAATGTTTTTTAAGTTCAATTTGAAAAAGCCCTAGGCATGTTTAAAGATAGAAAAAAATTAACAGCAGATATTACTATTTCCTGGGATTTCCTCTTCCTTCCTAGCCCTACTCCATAACCCTAAGGAAGCCAAACCCAGTTTTCCCCCTTAGTGAGGTTGCCGGGTTTCATGGGATGCTGCTCTCTATCACATGCTACTTAGCTGGCTGGCACACCATGAACCCACAACAGCACCTGGAAAGCAGTCACCACCAACACCAAGAGAAAAAATTTCACTTCCATAAAAGGATAAACTCTTACTAGTGCCTGGTTCCAAACGTGCAGACCTTGTATCTCCAATGAGACAGGTGTGGAGTACTTGATATTTATCTTATAATGTCATTCGATGACACATTTCAGTCATGACAGCTAAAAGTGATTCTGCATCTTATACCAATTTGAGATCAAATACTATTTCTCTTGGATGAATGTATTAACAATATGCCTCCCCACTTTCAACAACAGCTTTCTGAACCATACAGGGTAAGATGCTTTTGCATTTCTTTCCAGAGGTCTCGATAATGCTCAAATTCAAGTCCATCCAGCTGTAAAAATTCCAAGATGAGAACCTCATGTAAGGAAAAGAAGTTTTAAAATTAAAAGGCATGATTGTACCAGTCTCTGAAAATGGGAGAAATAAATGAATGAGATAATACATGGAAAAGTGTTTCCAGCTAGTTTTACTGGGTTCTGTTTTTATGAAGAGAAATCAAATTTCAAATGAATATTTTACAATGCACACACAATCTCTTCTATTCACACTAGTCTTGATAACATTTTATGTATTTGGTTAAAATAGCTAAGTCTTCCTATATATGTATTTATATATTTTTATATATATGTACATACACATATATACAGTTGAGGAACAACTGTACTATGTGAATACATTTTGGTTCAGAATGTTTTGTCCTGAGAAAATGAGTTACAGAGCATATTTTTCCCCCAAGATTGGGTTGTTAGGATATTTGAGTTTCTACTATTATTAAACTTTGTCTTCTTTGAGCAAGATAATATACTTTACCCCATTCAAATTAAGCCTGTTTCTCTAGGTTTATACAACCAATGAGAGGGAAACTGCCACTTCTCTTGTGTATCCAAGAGGGTGGGAGGGAGCAGACAGACCAGACAGGAGCAGACTCTTCTTCAGATTGGGGGGAGCGGGGAAGGGAGAGAGATAGGGAGCACAACTCAGATGGGACATCAGCTCAGAATATTCAACAAACTGTAAGAAAAAGGAGTCTTACTGATGAGATGGGATTGATAACAACTGGCATGTCCTCCCTGTTGATGATGTTCTGAGAACATACCAAAACACTTTCTATATATAGGAGCCTTTGTGGAGACTCAGAGAAGTCACTGACATGAAGTCTGCTACCAAATACATCCATCCCAGAGAAAACATCCTGCTGGGAGACTTGAGGGTAGAGAAAATTGATGCCACTTCCTTTCCAGTCCACTGAATGCAAAGCATTCCTCTTTTTGAATATCTAAATGAGTATGTAAAACATTTTGTAAAGGGCTAAACAGTAAATATTTTAGGTTTTGTGGGCCATATAGTCTCTACTGCAACTACTCACCTTTACTGTTGTAGCATGAAAGCAGCAATAAACAATATATAAATGAATGCACATAGTTGTATTCTATTTAGTTCTATTCATTCCATTTAGTTATGTTCTAAATTTAATTTTCAAAAACAGTTTGGCAGCAGGCAGATTTGGCCTGCATGCCATAGTCTGTCTACCGCAAAATTACGTAGTAGCTCCATGTGAGTGACTTAAGCAGGATTAAAATAAACTGTTTCCCTAACTTGTAACACCCCTGATTCATGGGCCATCCAGACCAGTTCCATATAGAAAGACACTTACAAAATCTCATACAATCCTATTATGTAACCATATCGATGAATATGAGAAAGGAAAATGAAAGAAAATGTACTGATTTATAATATACTTCCTAAAATTGATCTAATAATGCTTAAAATGTAAAGTTTGTCACATCTTTCCTATCAAGCATACATTGTATACACAATCACTTATTTGGCTGGGCCCTGGTATACACTGCTCCAAGGATAATGTTTTGTAAGACTCACCAACCAAGCTGTTTCATATTATGCTTGTAAGGTGCACACTTGATGAAAAAGAGCAAATGGTCAGGGCATTATAGTATTTTATTCATGACCATAAGATGGCACTATATTGTCACTTCTCAACTAATGGGCGCTTCAGTATACTTATCACAGGGAAAAGTTGCCTTTAATGTGGTTGAGAAGATTATTTAAAAAGAAAAAAAAAACACTATTAAAAAGCACATTTTGTTTGAGTTCAAAAGCTAGAAATACAAAGCCCAAAAATGGACCTCTGGAACTTATGTAGAAATTTCTGCCACTGAGTGCTCATAACAACAGAGATGTATTTTCTACTAAAAGGGTTACTAAGTAGAAAAATGCAATTATAATTATAGCTTAACAAATAATGGTGATGGTGCAAACTTGGGTTAGATATGAAAGGAAGTTCCGTGGAGCCACCACAGAAATGTGGGTCTTTTGCCAGGATATTTGTCAATTTGGCTAGAATTGAGCAAAACGGATAGGAATAGCAAAGTCAGTTGTGTACAGTGACTGAACATGAAACACTGCCTGCCTAAAGCACCTATACAAGTATAGACTATTACTACTATTACATCACATATATTCATGTATGCACAGGAATAACAATAGGTTGAGATTAGAATAGAACTTTTAAGGATCAAAACTAATGGCTCAAATTATTTTCACATTTCTCCCCAAACTTCAACATTTAAATTTATTCTAAATAAAAAAATAAAATTGTATAAATAGGTCTGTCTAGATTTATCAACAAAGTGACTTGGACTTAAATTTTTAATGCTTTCTAAAAAATAAAATCCCATAATTTTATGCCCAAATTTATGGCTGCACTTACTCTTAATAGTATTTATAAGAAATTGTACTACACACACACTCACTTTAGAGCAATCTGGAAAGGCTATCCCAGTTGGCATTTCAGCTGGGCTTTGAAATACAGGTAAAAGTTCTGATTTTCAAATTGGGGCAGAGGAAAAAGGCTTTCAAATTGAAGTAACACTGTCCAAAAAGACCTGGAAGTGGATTGTTTTGGAGCATTGGGTGGGATATGGACCTAGAAAAGTCCAAGGAATTATGAGTAAAAGCTGGGGGAACCCCCACACAATATTGTTTTCTACTCTCCTGCCATAATTATTTGTCAGAGCAAGTAGCTATTTTCTAATGATAATGTTATTCACTCACTGGGGTTTCTCACACAGCAAACTTCACTCTAAGCTATGCGGTTATTTGATACATATCCACATGCACGCACACACACATACATACACACTCTCTTAACTCTTAAAGTGTCTTACTGCAAATACCAAAAATTATTGCTACCAATAATTCAAATCAGTGTTTCACAGGCAGTAACTTCTTGAAAGCTCAATAACAAAAGAGATAATAATATTCTTATCTTTTACTCCTGCATTTTGAATGTATACAACTATTTGCTAATTAATAACTATGCTCAAAGGGCTTTTTTAAAAAAAAATCTTATTCTGTCAAAGCTGAGTTTACTTTCATTTACTACTTTACTTTTATAGCAAAAAAAAAAAAAAAAACGATGCTTGTGAAGGGAAGTTGTTTTTCTACTAGCTTATAATTAGTCAACCATGGCTTTAATTGATTTCATGCTTTAGAAACTTCATCTAACACATCCACCGGGAAATTTCAAGGACACCACCAAACTTGACATTTCAAATGGACCTGTGTCCCACTAAAGCCTGCTCAGCTTAGGTTATTTTCCCAACAGCTCTACTATTCAAGCCAAAGGCCAGAAACTGGTATCTTCTATATTTTCCTTTTCTCCTGTCCAGTCATGTCAATGCTATTTCCTAGAAGACAGAAACTCCATACCTTCCTCTCTATATTAACTACCACGATTCAATCATCCCTTTACCCCTTAAACTTTCACAATTTTCTAACTGGTCTCCCTATTTCAGTCTTTATAACTGACCCTCTGTACTTCTGTCAGCATAAGACAAAAATCCAATGTCACATCAAACTCCTGAAATCCTCTAGCATGCTACCAGACAACTCACGCTGCTGCCTGCACCACTAGGTTCCTGCCTATCTTTTCCAATCCCTCACATTACACTTCCTGCCTTAATAGTGCCAACCTCCTTGTGGTTTTCACATGTTCCTTCCAGCCTCTACCAACACCTCTACAGAAGCTGTGCTGTTGGTTGCAAGGTCCTACTACTTCTTGGCTGGAAGTTCCCAAACTAAAGCTTGATTCAGATGCCACTAGTTCTAGAAAATTCTCAACAACCTCCTCTCATGAACTTATTTCTCTCCTTCAGCTACTGTAGCATTTTGGACAGCACTTACCACTGTACTGGATATATTTCACATTGGTCTTCAGAGCTGACTGAGAACTTTCCAAAGCCAAGATACTACCTCTTATTTCTTTATAAATCTAAACCTACAACAATGTTTGCAGACAATTATATCTACATTAATACTAGGGACTGGTTACCCACTCTCTGTTTTTAGCCATAACCAACTCTTGACAACTAAAACCCAAAATAAGGTTATTAAACAAGGGTCAATAGTCATTCCAAGTGCTAAGTGAGCTCAAGGAAGCTTAAGCATCAGGATGATGTTTGTTCAGTCACATACCAGTTAGGATTGATATTTTTCCACACCATGTTTTAGTATGCAAATCAACTACTATTTGGATTGCAGGACCTCGATCTAAAAAAGCACTTCAGAGCTTTTCAAATACCAATGTTAAAGGAAACTTCTAGGGAAATGTATGCTGGATTCAGTTTAATGTATGTGGATTTTTAAAATAAATGTGCAAAGATCACTATTAACTTTCTTGAAAAAGCTTGTTAACAGTTATGTTCCCCTGCTATCTGTGTCCATGAGCTCCTGAAGAGCAGGAATGCTAACTGCTTTCTATTCCTAGCACACTACAGATAGTAAATAAATGTGTAATGAAAAGATAATCAATTCGTCCTCCTAACTTCTTGGGTAAGTCATATGTGGAAGTAAAATGCACATGAATTGACAAGTGACAGAGGCAGAAAAGCAAGGTAAAGTTAATTATGGTTTCTAAGTATTATTGTTTGCCACCAATTTATTTCAGTGAGAAACTGCTTTAATTATGGCTAATACTCACTTTAATCATGTAATATATGAAAGAGATCAAAACTTAAAATGATTTATAAAAGACAACCGATGTAACAGACATATCCTGTATGGGTATAAAAGGTAAAAACTGTGTCTTATCCTTGTGAGGGTGGTTACTACTATTAAAGCCTGAATCCTCACAAGGGAGGTTTTTTGGGCTGTGCAGTTTCACTTTTGTTTCATCTCTGGGTCATGCAATGGCCAGCACAAACGTGAGGGAACATGTTCAGCCTTGTTTCTATGTGGCCAGTTTTGATTATTTGAGAATTGTCTACCTAATCAGTGAACTATTTCAAGTTCCTTTTTTTTCTTCCCTGATGTTTAACCACTACAGGGCCAGATAACTTCATAAGGTAGTCTAACAAGGAAAAACATCAAATAAGCTAGTATTGTTAGGGACACTCTAGCAAGTCTAGGAATAGGAAATGGGGTAAAAATTTAGATACTAGCACATTTAAATCATCAATGCTAATTTGGATTAATATACTAAGGAAAATTGGAAATCTGGATCAGTACTGTACATTCATTTCCTTTTAAATCACAGACTCTATTATGAGTTCTCCCTAATTTCTGTACCTTCGGCATCCAACCATATGGATGACTTTAATGCTAATAGTCCCAACTGGGAGGTCAGTAACTTATGAAAAAAAATCATTTTATTTTTATAGTTCAAAAATCAAACAAAAGGATAGGCACATTTATTTCACGCAAGTCATACTCTGAACCTAAAACGCAAAGCAAAAGATTGACGTGCATTAATACGTATTTAAGTCTTTGTAACAGAGAAGAAAAATCATTACAAAATTTAGGTATGAGACATCAAGTAACTAGTAAGAGAGTGATTAGACAATGGCTTCCATGTTCCATCTAATGATATGGAACACTGTACATTTGACTATTCATCCTTAAAGGGTAAAGTAGAATAAATTGCGGACAGCTCCCTACACTAAACTATTTCAGTATCAAGGACTCAAAGAATATGTATTTTCCCTATTGATGACAATATTTCAGTGCTAATACTTGCAGTTTAATATTGGATAAAAGCTAATGCGTGGTTCATCCATACAGTCTGTAAAACACAAAATGCATTAACTTCAAGAAGAATTAAACCTGTTAAGAATCTGAGACCCATTTCTATTTATATAGAGAAATATTCAACAGGAGAACATATGTCTAATTTTGAATTTCTGACCCAAATGTGTCATACACTCAAAACAAAATCCCTCTACCTCATCAAGTTTTTATATGAAAATTGATGGCATTACGCAAAGCAGATCCATCAAATATGCCCAATGAAATAAAAAGAAGGCAGAGAACAAATGACAGAAGGAGGAGAAGGGACAGACTCAGGGTTGTGCTACAAATCTAGGCCAAAGAAGCCGCAGATGCATGAAGAGTAAGGCCAGCAAAGAATCTTCCACGTGTACCCTCATTCATAAACTGTTTGGGTTTTTTTTATTCTCTAAGTGTAGTAGCCTATACTTCCTAAGACATATGCTTTAAAACACACATAAAAATTAGAAAAATAATAAAATTCAGTTATTCAACTGAGGTACTTAGATTTATAGAGAATGAAAAAATGATATTTCACAAAGTATATACATGTTAATATAATTTGTTATAAATTTCACCCCAGTCTTAAATGTTTTTGACTCTATGATTAAGGGTTAATCACAGACATTGTTACCCTAACTAGAATGCCACTTGATAGCCCTGCATTAATTCTGCTATACCAAAGACTGATACCAAAAAACAAAACAAAAAACAAAAAAACAACCATTTACACTTAACTAAGAAAAGCAAACATTTACTTCAAATTGTGGTATAGGCTTTTCAATCACAAAAAGAAAGAAAAGAACAGTGATCTGACAGTGGTCACATCCTGTGCAAAAAATGTGAGATACAAAAATGGTAGCACAAAGTATCTGAGCTGCTTACATTACAGGAAAAAAGGAAATACAGTAGCTGAAATATGGCACTCCTGGGAATCAACTTTTAAACCAAATAGAATGCCTTTGAAATGATTAAATTTATTTGTGTATTAGTAAGAAAGCCCCACCACCATAAATAGTACAATATTTAAAAATAAAAAAAAATATTTATATCTATCTAAGATAGATAGTGTATTTGTGTATTTGTACTGTTAGACCTCTTTAAGTGCAGAAGGTGGTTCAGGTTTTGTCTTTTTTTTTTTTTTTTTAAATAACTGCCCATATGCTTTATAAAGTTCCATTCAATCACAAAAGCCAATTTAAATCAAGGATTATGTTATTAAAGTTGCATAATTTCATTTGGGACTGCCAGCAGGTTAAAGTCTCAAATCAAGTCTTTAACATTAATGTTCATTTTTAGTCAATGAAAAGTTAAAAAGTTCCCAAATCTTCATTATCCTCTTGAACTTGCCCTTCTAAATGATCCTCAGACTGCAATTCCTAGTTTGCAAATAAAAGAATGCAATATGCATCATACTTCAAGAAAAGACGACGATGTTGAACTAACATGCTTCTGGATGATCTTTTCCCTGCTCCTTTCAACTTTCTTTATAATTTCTGCCACTATGCACACTGATGAGGTGAGACTCAAAAGAAACAACAGATCTGCAAGAGAAAATAAGTTGGGTTTTACATTTCTTTGGAATTTATAGTTGCAAAGCTTAATACCTTACATTTTTCTAGCATTTTACCACAGCTTTAAAATGCATTGTTTCACAACCATTCCATGAGGTAGACAAAATCATCCTCAGTTAAAAATAAAAGAAAGAAAACTCAAAGGTATTAAATGACTTATAGAAAGTCACATAGCTATGAAAGGCAGCAGCCAGAACCAGAACCCAAGACCTATGACCACCTTCCCTGAACTATAACCTGATGTGGCTAGCCTTTAACACCAGTAAGAGGAGTGTTTTATTTAATAAAAATTTAAGTTTAAAAAAGCATCATTTGAGCAGTAGCAACCAATTTGATTGATAATGCCCATCTGAAGACTAAAAATTTTGCATTAATATGTTCCATTTCAAAGCCTAAAAGTCTCAGTCTTTACAATAGTATCCACACAATCTCAATCCTTACTGCTTGAAAAATTACAGTTGTCGCCTTAAAATTCCATTTTTTTTCCTTTTTTTTTTTTATTTCAGCATATTATGGGGGTACAAATATTACGGTTATGTATATTGCCCACGCCCCCCTCAAGGCAGAGCTAAAATTCCATTTTTTAAAAAGAGGAAGCAATGTGAATATGGAATTAAAATATTGAAATTAAACTAGTTCAGTTTTAAAGTAAACTTTAACTTATAGCAAAAAATGTAGTGAGGTTGCATAGTTCATTTTTATAAATATCCAAATTAACTTAAAAACTCAAGAATACAGATAGCATTCCCATCAAATAACATCGTTTCTCACATTTACATAGGAAAATTAATTTTTAAATGTACTGTATCATACATTTAATGCAAGGTATGTGAAAGAATAATGTATAATTTCCACATAATCTTTATGAAATATTCTGCTTTAGGGTCAGACTGACAATTCATGAAATTAGAAGATACAAATTAATGAGAAATAGTGAAATATTAGTTTTAACTACAGAAAATTGTAATTTTAAAGTTTTCAGTGAGCTTAAATCTAGCTTTCTCTTCATACAAGATGAAAAAGTACACCAAAAATTTAAACAATTACTCTACAACAGGTTTTGATGTGCTGTATTTCAGAACCATCAAATAGGATTTGATAACAATTGATAACCTATAAAAAACAGAAAACACCAAAAAACAAAATAAAACCCTAGAGTTAGGAGAATGACTCCCCTGGACTTCCTCAAACAAAAAAACAGAGCACACTCCTTTTTTTAAAATGAAGTCAGTTACTTCTCTTATTTCACTATTTTAAAATAATTTTTTATTAGAATACATTAGCAAACACAATAGTTTATCTAAAATACATACATTATAAAGATAGCATTTTCCTTACCCAGTATGCTTAGGCTTTCGGTCTGAAAAACCTTCTGAAGTGGAGGAAAGTAAATAACCAGTAACTGTCCCATAATGGAGCCAAGGACTGCATAGCAAAACATTTTGTTACTGCAGAGTCCAATCTCAAACACAGACTTGGTCTGTTGGCAGAGCAGAGAGTTCAATTACTCCTCTTTGGTCATAGAAATAACTTATTATATTCACTTCCAATTTTTAACAAGCAGTATCACTATATCACAATGTCAATACCATGACATCTTTTAATTTTAACTATTATTTTTGGAATAATTCAGATGGAATAAGGGTAAATATTAAAGCAGCCTCTATTTATCATGAAAGAGCTTGCTTTAAAAAAAGTGATATTATATGTATGAGACCACAGAAAGAAAGAAAGCTTACTGTAGCATCCCAAACATTAAGAAACTTTATTTGTATTTTACTAAATCATTTCTATCCATTCATTAAAGTAGATAATCTAAAATTCTTTCTTGAAAAATGAACCTAGTTATGTGTACTGAAAAACTAAAACCACTTTCATTAAAAAAATGAATACTACAACTTCTTCAAGAAATTAGTCTATTATCTCAGAAGTGGCAGCAGGCAAAAAAAGTTAGTTTGATTTAGTGCAATTCACCGTACTTAGAAACGTTCTAGCATGGCAAATGGTAATAGATATAGTTACGAATTCATACAGTGCTTTAAAATTGAAATGAATAGTCATGCCTCAACTGAAACTAGTTTTTAATCAAGGACAATATGCTCTGAAAAGGTACCACTAGATTCTAGTCCATTATTTTCTATCAAAACACTTTGACTAAGACGACGCAGTCATGCCTTAAGATAAAACATTGGAACTGTTCTAATGGCTTTGACACACTAACAGAAATGATGGGAAAAAAATTAATTTACACAAAATTGTTCGTGCACTCTAAGAATTTTTTCTAAAATGAGACTAATACCATCTTAACAGAACCCATAATGTTTGTCGTATGCTCAGATGTTAACCTGAATCTATCTTATACTACAGCTAATAAGATAATGGAAAGAAGAAAGATCAGATGACACCATCTGTGATTTACTTTGATGTTCCAGTCAAACACAAGGCTTACCCCCCCCCCCCCCCCCCCCCCCCCCCCCCCCCCCCCCGGTGCCCCATCTTCATGGGGCCCATGTTTATAAAAAGGTTGTCTCTGGGGCTACAATCTATGGCTACAAAACTAAGCAAATCTAAAAACCCATCACCTTTACCTACTTATTATTAAAGAGTGTTCTACTCAATTGAGTCAATCAACTAAAATCACCTAAGCATACCTGGGATCTGGAACTTAGTGCATTAAACATGTCGAAAAACACAAAGCAGGTAAAGGTCATTGTTGTGTCCCGAGGTGTTATCACATTGTCTCGTAGCTGTAAAGAGGAAATAACAAAATGACTTTTTAGTGGCTAAATTTAATAGACAAATACTGTATGCTTTTAAAATGTTAATATTTTCTTTCCATTAGGATAAAATAGCTTTAGTCTAAGATATGAAACATAAAAGCTACCTAAATTTCCTATAAATCACCTAATGAATAGCTATATCTAAATAAAAAGTAAAAAAAAATCTTCTCATAACTATATTAGATATTAAAATACTGCCATTATTTAATAATAGTTATATACTCATATTTTTTAACTTTTCTCAAAATTTTCATGCATAAATTTTTATTGTATCTGATACCTCTCAGCAGAGTTAAATTATTCTAATATATGAATCAAAAATTCTATTTTCCATAAAGATTGAAATCAAACTCTTTCAAAATGTTATCATATTTTTCACTCAAAGAGCTCTCCTAACTACCCAGTCTTCCATATAAGACACCAAAATAACTAAGAATCCTATCCTACAGAACACATTAATATAGTAGCTTATCCAATGAATATACCTCACGCCAGAATACAAATAAAGTCCCACAAACAATGATTATTGATGAAACAAGTATTTTAAGTATCAAGTTTTTAGTCAAAATGCTGTCCTTCCAGTTGCGAGGTGGTTTACGAATGACATCTTTATCCACTGGTTCTACGCCAAGGCTTAAAAGCAAATAGAAAAATGAATTAAAATTTTAAGGTTTGGATTTGTTATTTTCATCTCATTAACCTCGATTATCCAGAAAACTGTTATGGACAAAATGATGATCCATAAAGAAAACCCTGGCTATGATTACTCAAAAATAACCACTGATTTTTTTCATTATTTCTCTACTCTTTTTGGCAGTTTGATAAGGGACTGATGGTCAACTTTCAAACAATTGTCCAATTCCATTTGCATATAAGTTTATTTATTTCAAATAGGGTGTGAAATACATGACCTACCAACTGGACTTTGAAATTGTCTTTCATGTAAGAACCACTAGATTAGGATGATTTGTCTCAGTGTCCAATGACATGTATCATTCAACTGCCCATTATAAAAGAAAATAGTTTGATGGTCAGGTCCTTCAATACTTTCCCATAGTCTGTACAACTGCCAAAAAAACCTATTTCTCCATTACATCCAATTCTTAAAAATAAAAAGCTTACTTCCTGAGGACAGGAATTACACCTGTTCCCTGATCTCTTCTCAATCTAAGGATAGGCATCTAACAGTGCAAAGGCTAACATCTAACAGTGCAAAGATCCACACAGCATAAATGAATACTCAAAGAGAATAAATGATAAGCACACATCACACAATATGTAACAAATATATTGCTGCAAAGTTTTCCAAAGCCATGCATAAATAAAGTTTCAAAACTTAATTATCAAGGTATCACACATTTCTTGTCTTTCCTGTTCAACATGAAAAAACTCTTACCTCTGAGCTGGGGGTCCATCCATAATAATATTGATCCACAAAATCTGCATGGCATTGAGAGGATTAGGAAAGTTCATTAATGTAGCCAATGAGATTAAAGTTAATGCTGCTATACTCCTGTTGAAAAAGAGAGTCATTTAAAAATCTGTCAGCATAGTAAAGCTCCTGCTGATTTTATGATACCACTTTTTTAGCATTTAAAAATCTCATGTTACTACTGTGACACAGTAATACTGTTACTGTATTTCAAGTAACTTATGCTTTATTAATATGGACATTTTAAAGCTAAGAGTATTTTAACAAAGATTTTCAAGATGTTTAGACAACAAAAGCAAATAGAGAAAGATTTTAAAATCTATATCACAGTTAACAGTTTCAACATTTTTGTAACTGTCTTTTGACTATAGAAAACCCCTTCTACTTTTGGGAAAAGATATCAAGAGGAAGCAATGAGATGTGACTCATCCCTTCCTTAGTTATTTCATGAGCTATTAAATAAATCACAAAGGTTTATATGTTTTGATAATGATACAGACATCTAATTATCACATGTAGGAACCTACTTGTCATGCCATTTTTAATTTCAGAAAACAATTAATTTTCTTTCTGGAAAACTTACATATGAACAATCCTCAGAAATACAGGGCAGAAGTTCCTAGGCATTCTGCTTAAGTTCTACTTTTCATATAATTTATCTAGAATACCCATAGTGACAAACTTTTTGCAAACTTACGTGCTCAGTTGGAATCTAACAAAATTTTTAATGTTATTATAAATCCCTTTACCCTCTTCAATTGCAGACCTGAAATTTTAAAAAGAAAGAAAGATGAAATGAGAAAATATTATCCTATAAAAATAAAGCTATATCTATACTAAAATGTTGTGGAGCTAATTTTGAAAATAAATTTCCAACTAATACAACACATGTATCACTAAAAATAATCTATTATTTTTGTCATTTAACTAAAATTAGAAAAAAATGGAAATATATTTTAGCAAAGAATTAAAGTCAAGCCTCTAAGTTTAATGAAATTACAATCAGTTTCATTACACAATATTAAAATTCTTATTTTTAAGAAGATATTTCAACATTAAAATCATACACTGTTTCTCCACACAAGAGACAATGCTACACATCTATAATACTAAAATGATGATTTTTACCCCTCTAAGCTTGTTTTTCTTAGAGGTAAAGATGCAAGGCAAAGGTTTAAATTAGTGTGTGTCAGGAATCAAACAGCAACGAGATATTTAAGAATTATAAAATTTAAGCTATCTTTTGCTCCTACAAACAAGGAGGTAATATGTTGTAAAAGAATTAAATAAAGAATATGGTTTACAGAGAATCAAATAAATTTTCTCATTCATTTGGATGAATCTAGGAAAATGTCTTTTACACACCTTCCCCTTTCTTCTAAGATTTTAATAATTCTAACATGGGAAAGAAAAAAACTCTTATGTCCTTGCAAGAGCTTGGCAAATTAAATTACTCTGAGTCCTGAGCACCCAAGTGGTTCACTTTAGGCAGAAATGAAGTAACAAGGTTACCTAGGACATGTAATAAGAATTTATCATGAAACTGAATTAAGATCCTGATTATCAAATAGGTGGTTATCAAAAAAAATGGAACTCACACGCCCCACACCTGACCACTGTGAAACTGATACCACCAGGTATTACGCTGAAGTCTTAAATCAATTAGAAACTGTGGCTGAAACAAATAAACCTATTCAAACTTAATAAATTATACCATTAAATAAGGGTAACATGAATAACTACTAATTTAAGAAAATAGGGATATGAAATTATAATTTTTAATACTTATTTTAAGTATATGCATTTCTGATTACCTGAATATAATGAGGAATAAAGGCCCCATGAAGGTTCACTTTTGTACCACCATACTAGCACCCAGAAAAATGTGACATATGGCTGGCACTCAACAAATATTTCTTAAATGAATGGCCCCTGTCATTCATTATGCCTGTTCCATCCATACAAAATCATTTTGTCCAGAATTATACACTAGGCCATCAAATAAGATTAATTAATTCAGAAATAGTTTACCCAATTAATTTACCACTGATTCTTTTCCAGTTGAAATTATCTGGGGATGGAGCGTAGGAAAAGACAGGGAAAGATTTTCTGATATGCATTCACTGAAACAAAACTTACATTATAGTTTGGAAATCATCATCCACCAGGATCATGTCTGCTGCTTCTTTGCAAACATCTGTACCAGTCTGGCCCATTGCGACTCCAATGTCTGCAGCCTTCAAAGCAACTGCATCATTTACTCCATCTCCTGTCATGGCTACAACTGAACCATTCTTCTGCAAAGACTGGAATGGAGAAGTGGGGGGCAGGAAAGAATTCTGACAAAAATGTTGCTTCCATAAAGACAAAGGAATAAACAAATAAACAAATTTTTTTTTTTTTGAGACAGGGCCTCGCTCTATCACCCAGGCTAGAGTAACATAGTACAATCATAGCTCACTGCAGTGCCTCAAATTACTGGGCTCAAGTGATCCTCCTGCCTCAGCTTCCCAAGTAGCTAGGACTACAAGTAAGTATGTGCCACCATACCACCTGATTATTTTTTTTTCCATATAATTAAGATTATATGGAAACCTTGATATATGGAGGTCTTAATAAGATAAAGCTTAGAAAAAGCTGCTACTAATATTCCCATCTGGAAGAACTATATGTCTAAAGTCTCATCTTCATTCTCAACTAGGGGCAATTTTGTCTCCCAGGGGACACCTGACAATATTTGGAGACATTTCTGATTGTCATGACTTGGAGGGTGCCACTGGCATCTACTGGGTAGGGGCCCAGGGCTGCTGCTAAACATTCCATTAATACAACACACAGGACAGCCACTCACAACAAAGGATTATCCAGTCCAAAATGTCAATTGTACTAAAGTTGAGAAACTCTGAACTATATATACAATGGCTGGCTATTGTGATTAACAACTTAAGTCTATTAACTACTAGACACTATGTCAATTTGACTAATTAATATAAATAACCACAGCCTTTTAAATACTGTTCACATTCTTATAACATTGTTTTCTTGTTGTATTTACTTAGTTTCTAACTAGTTACCACTATTCACATTGGGATGATTTAGCTATGGACCCTTGTCAGAACATATTTTTACCTTGTCTAACTGTTTAAAGAAAGCTATATTTGCAGATAGTTCATTAAAATTTTCTTCTACATATTCCTATGCCAACTAAATTCTCTATTAGTGTTTCTACTAAGAAACTTTTAAGAGCTTTTTCAAGCTCTTAAAAAAAAAAACCTGTTTTGCTTCACAATACTTCTGACAGTCCTTGTAATGCAAACATAAAAGACAAAGTAGCAGCATTTTGTAGGTAGAAATAAAATAATCTGATTCTTAGACACCCACCTTAATAATTTTCATCTTGTGCCTTGGGCTAGCTCTGTAAAATACTGCAACCTGTTAAAATACAGGAAATACTAAAAATCTTCAATATTAAGAAATATCAGACTAACCCATGCACTCATAACAATGATATTTTTACTTTTCAATGTAAGTTGTATTTAATTTGTCACGGACATTAAGCTTAAGCAATATGCCATATGTTTGTTAAGACACTCATTTGACATGGTCATTTCAACCTTTACCAAAGGTACCACAGGGAATACATAATCCAAACAAGTCATTCAATTTATATCATTATGTGTAAACTCTGAAAAGATAACAGTCTATTCTTGAAATGTTCCAGAGACAAAAAAAGGAAAAATTCTCTTGCATCTGTTTCTCCATGACACCGCATACAACTAAAATAGCCTTTTCCCTTTGTTCTGTCTGCAGGGGAGATAGAGAACAGCTGTTTCTCGATGTCTGTAGAGACTTTTTTTTTACAGTGTCAAATGTCTGCTTATTCTCTTTTACTCAGGTTAATTCATTAGTCTCTCTTCCACTGTACCTCCAAACTGCTCATATAATCTTATCTTTTCATCCCTTTTTATGACTTGATCTCTTGGTCTCCTAAAATCCTTATAATGTGTCCCACAGTCAGCCACCGACAAAATCTCCTGTATCTTTGACTCTTTTTCTCCTTGCTCTAACCTAGTTTTTCTACGAAATACTGCCATCCCTATAGCTCTCTCAAATGCTACCAGCACGGAAGCCTAAAGGTGGGGTATGTGTCCTCCATTCTGCCTTCATAAAACTTCAGTTTTGAATGCCACATGAAACTATACTTCCCATTAACTGTAGGCATTTGCTGCTCCAGAGGTAATAACCCCTCATTTCACAACAATTTTAATTTCTGTCTCACTGTCACTCTAACAATACTTACAAGTCATGGTGATTTCAATAATCACCTAATAAACCATTCTCATGCCTACTCTCCTAGAGGATTAGTTCATATTAATTTTCTCTCCTCATACCTCCAACCTATTCCCTTTCTCCAGCCTCAATCTCAACTAACTACCTTGTGTCCTACTTCAGAGAAAAAAGAATCAGAAGAGAATTTCCATAATTCCCACCACCCGGTATCTGTAACCAGGCACTATCCTCCTCTCATTTTACCACAGATGAACCAAATATACTCCCATTGCAGGTCAAATATTCTCCCTTACCTATTTAAGATCATTACTCCAGAAATTTCCCCCATATCAAAACTTTTTCCTCGCTACAGCATCTTTACCATCAGTATACAAACATGTTGTTATTCCTTCCATTTAAAAAAGAATGAAAACTCCCCTTCCCTTCCCATTTCAGCGGTCACCCTACCTTTCCCCTTTTTTATTTTTTTATAGAAGGAAAAACAGCATGTTTGTATATTGGTGGGTAAAGTGCAGCAGCAAGGAAAAAATACTGATACAGGAGAGGAGAGAATTTTTGGAGCAAACTCTTTAGAAAGTTGCCTCTACTTGCTGTCTCCCATTGTCTCTGAATTCATCCCAACCAGGCTGTTACCACTACCACCACTTCACTGAAACCACTATTCAGACTATAAAAAGGCCCTCACAACCATCACACTGCTAATGCCAGTGGTGTTTGCTGTTTCTGAAATAAATCCCCTTTTAAAAATGTAAATACGTATCTTTAAAAATTTTATTATTTTTTAGAGAATTGTATTTCTGGGATTGTGAGTTTTCAGCATTTTAGACTTTGGAAATTTTGATCTTTTGAGATTTCAACATTTGGAATTAGGATGTTCAGGATTGTTGTCTTTTGGGATTATGATATCCTCCCTCAAAAAACAGCATTCTTGAGTGATTACTGTTTGAGAAAGAAAAAACATGGATAAGCAAAAAAGTTCATTTCTACTAGTAACCACATCCAAAATCTAACTGCTTGCTAGAGGATGAGGAAAGTGGGGCTAGAGGTCTAGGGACTTAATGCTACTGTATGAAGCACAGTCTATGAAAATATAAACAGAAGCCTTTTCAGAGGACAACTCAGCAATACATGTTAAGAGCCTTATAAATCTGTTGATCATTGGAATCCAATCATTTCACATGTAGGAATTTAGTCTACAGAAATAGTCAGAGATGGGCACAAAGTCTTAGGTACAATAAAGAAACAGCAAACAGATGAACTTTGGAGTTACAAAGACCTGGGTTCCAGTCCAAATGCCACCAACTCACCAGCTCTGAGATATCAGCCAAGTTCCTAAGAACTCTAGGCCTCAATTTCCTCATCTATAAAAATGGGATTGCTTAAGTTTCTTACAAAACTAAACATACTCTTACCATATGATCTAATTCAGCAATTGTGCTTCTTGGTAGTTCCCCAAATGAGTTGAAAACTTATATCTACTGTATATGCATGTTTATAGTAGCTTTATTTATAACTGCCAAACCTGGAAGCAACCAAGATGTCCCTCAAAAGGCAAAGTGTTAAACAGTGGCACATTCATACAATGGAATATTAGTTAGTGTTGCAAGAAATGAATTATTAACCCAGGAAAAGACTTAAGAGCACTTTGTTTTACTACCGCTTAGTAAAAACAACCAGTCTTTAAGTATTATTCCAACTATATGACATTCTGGAAAAGGCCAAACTGTAGACAGTAAAAAGATCAGCAGTTGTCAGAGATTCAAGGGGAGGTAGGGAAAAGTGGAACATGGGATTTTCAGGGCAATGAAATTACTCTATATGAAATGTTTTGTCATTATGCATTTGTAAAAACCCCTAGAAATGTATGACACACAAAAAAAACCTTAACATAAACATGAAGTATAATAATGTATCAATATTGGTTCATTAATTGCAATGAATATACATGAATGCAGGATATTAATATGAGGGAAAACTGTTAAGAGTAGAGGATGGAGATGGGGTGGGTATGCAGAATTCTTTGTATTATCTGCTCAATTAGCTGTAAATCTAACATTGTGCTAAAAGGCCTATTATTAAAATTTTAAAAATGTGATTGCCTATCTTGTATAAAGTGACTATAAAGAGTAAATTAGATAATGTATGTAATACATACATTGTCTGGCACATGGTAAATGGTTGCTACTATTATTATCCTTAAAGTATTATTTACAGTAGTAAAAAATAAATGGAAACTTCAATTTCATCAAGAAAATGGTTATATATCCATACACACACTGTGTGTTTATACACACATACACATGGTATACTCAAGCAAAATATTGTGCAGCCATCAAAAACATGTTTTCTAACTATAATGATTTCAGAAATGCCAAAGTTCCGTAAAATGAATGTTCCAGATTGTAACACTATAAAGTACCACCCAGGTTGTGTTGTTAAACACATCTTTTAAAAAGTCATATCAGGTTAACTCATCTTGGATGCTCTGCAGATGCAAAACCTTTGAGTGTCTTAGTTGGATTGTTTGTAACTCTCACTTTTCTATTTCTCAATTTTTCTATAATGAACATGCATTTTTAATGTATAAATTATCTAATCAGAAAAAAAATATTATAGAAAGACAAGCCTTAGGTTAAGATATAACAACAAGAAATTCCATATTCTTAATATATAACTTGAAGTTGTGAGTATAAAATAAACGAAGCAAAGAAGGAAGTAGCACATTTTATTAATGACAATGGATGGCTAGAAAATAGTTAATCAAATGAATGCCAGATAAGCATCTATTTTGAAGGACATACAAATATATGTGAATATATAGGTTAAGGAACAATGAGACAAAAAAATCTGAACTTGGAAGAATGTTGTCCACCTCTTACAAGGCACTTTCTATGGAATTTATGTACCCACAAATCAGTCTTTTGTCATAGAATACTATTCAGTCATAAAAAAGAATAAAATCATGCTGTTTGCAACAACATAGATGAAACTAGAAGCTATTATCTTAAGTGAAACAACTCAGACACAGAAAGACAAACATCGCATGTTCTCACTTCTATGTGGGAACACATAAAAAGTTTGAACACATGGAGCTAGAGAGTAAAAAGACAGGTAACAGAGTCAGTAAAGGCTGAGTTGGGAGAGAAGGTAGGATGAAGAGAAGTAGGTTAAATGGTACAAACATACATAAGATAAAAGGAATAAATCCAACGTTTGGTAGCAAAGTAGGATGACAACACTTAACAAAAATGTATCGTACTCAGGTGATGAACACCCTAAATATCCCAACTTGATCACTATGCATTATATACATGTAACAAAATTTTTCATGTACCCCATAAATTTGTACAAATAAAAACTAAAAATTAAATAAAAGAATAAGGTCTTTCAGTCTAAAAGGCTTTAGTCGAGGCCTACCTTTGGTACTACTTGTGAAAGCTGCTGGACATCCATTGTATCTATTTCTTCTCCTGAGACTGACTGGGAAGTTTTGGAATATAATCCCAGACGACTGGCTGAAGTGAAAAGAGAGAGAAAATGAAATTAACCAAATTGTTTTTGCTTGATGGGCTGGCTAATCAACTTAATGCTCATTTACTATGATTTGCTAATCTACTCTCTTTTAAAATATAAAATGTAAAGACATTTTATCATATCAAGGAACCACAAGACCAACTACTTGTAAAATAAATCTATCTGAATTAAGTCTAGGATTTTCTGTTTGACTGATTTATTTTTATTTAAATTTAAAAATAGACTTTTCACTATTTAAGCCAGCACACCTAAGAACTGAAACTAGGCCAATCAGGTTCTTCTCAATAGCTCAATTTTAATGAAGATCAGAGTATATTTTAAGTACAGTATCCAAAGCCAGACAAAATGGTAGTGGATCTGTGGTAATCATGTAGTTGTATGTAAAATAAAGTAAACATTGAAAAGTTATTCTCCTAAAAGTATTATGTTTCTAGTGACCTATTCTTAAAGTTTGAAACTCCTGGCCCAGCCCCTCTCCAAATTAATAAAATAAGAATTAATAGAGTTTAGCAAATTGTTAAATTTATCGCTATGAATTATAGTTTATAAACTTTGGGAGATTAACTTTCATTCTCTTTTTTCCTCCTTATATTGTACTTACGATACCCTTAAATAGCACTGAAACGACATAGGTGTATATGTATGTGTGTGTGTGCATATATATAAAAGAAAACAGAAATACATGTAACAAGCTATTTTCTTCAAAATTATGTACAAGTCTGCTTTGAAAATTAAAATGTTGAAAGAAAAAACTAAATTTCATGTTTCCTTTCATATTCATGATCTAGTGCTTTTATCTTCAGCATAGTGCATTATGAAGTTAAAAACAATCACCCTTCTCTGTATAAAATATATAGATGATTTCATGATTATGTATCTTCATTAACAGTATTCTTTTAAACTTCAATAATCAATTTTTGCCCACAATTTTATAACAAAAACAAGGAAGTTTAGTTATACCAATCGCAATTGCAGTCTCCTGTGAATCGCCAGTAATCATTTTTATCGATACTCCTGAGGCAATGAGTGTTGTAACAGCTTCTTTCACACCAGTTCTAGGAGGATCAATGATTCCCACCAAGCCAAGAAATGTCAGCTGTCCCAGTTCAGGACCAGAAGCCAAAGCAAGAACTTAGGAAATAATGAAATCCAAAAAAGAAAATGCAAGTCACAAAAACATTAGAATTTAGTTGATAAATTTGGAAACAGTATCACTTCTCAAATAAGTCACTTTTAGACTAGTATCATTTGTGGTTATTATATAATCTTTAAAAATCAAAATTATCACATGCCAAGAGATTGCAGTTTCATGGTTCTGGATATGGGGCTGCTTTAAGCTATTCAAAACTGAAAAGAATAAAACTGAAGAACTGTTAGGCAGAGAAAGCAAGTGAGAGAAAATGAAGAATGCTTTCACATAGCAACCACATGCAGCTACTTTCAATAGAAACTACTGTCTCTTTAGAAAATACTATTAATTATTTAGAGAAACTATGGTTTTGTCAAGCTTTAAAGTCAATGTTAAACAGACACCTTTGAAGGTGGCTTCTAATGTATCTTCATCTTTCCATTTCATAGGTCTCCAGAAAAATTCAATAGCCTGAAGAGAAGGCTATATTAATTAATTATACACAGCCTAGAACAATTTCATACATGACAAACTCTGGGAGGTAAAGTTAACCTGGAAAGTGGTTATAAAACCATTAAGACCAACAATAGTTTGTTTTCTTGCACTCTTTCCATAACATCAAGATATTTTTTATTTTTAACTTTGATTCTCTAAGAATATATAAATACCACACCATATTATTTATAGTTTCCTATCATCAGTGAGCACTTAAGATATAACAAAAAGTGTTGTCCATTTCCCAAATTTAGTTTACTCTCAGAATTCAGGAACCTCTGGTAACTACCTTTATTAACCAAAGAGATGTGCCTGCATCTGGGATATTATTAAACTAAACAACGTACAAAACACACACATACACATACACAAGCAGACAAAACTAAACAAAAATACTTCAAGGGGAGACTGAAAAGTCCCAGAGAGATCAAAGGAAGTATCTATTCTTGTTTAAACAGAAGGCACAGAAGATTAGATGTACTTGAAACACCAAGGTTAAAGGCAAGTAACTTTTATTTCTCTAATGTTGAGAGTCATATACCTAACTATTTATGTAGATGTTGGCCCCAAAGGCTTTCAATGTTGAGAGAATAAGCCACTTGACAACCTCTGGTGCTGGGACAGAGACAGAAAGCAACAGAAGGATACAGTGAATACCATTTTGTGTGTCAGAAAATACTAAGAAAAAAAGATCAGCCCTGGGTACTCCCAATGGAGGACAGCACTAGCCTAGAGGTTAGTAGCCTGTATTTATTTGCTTCTTTAACACAAATGAAAATCTATTACTCCTCTTTGGGTCAAGGATAGGTAAACTTTTTGTGTGTGAAAGGCTCCTGACCTAAAATAATATATACTCTAATTACAAAATCAAGAACCACAAGTATTTTAAGAAAATTAACTTTTATATGATACAACATGGGCATATATCAATAGAAATTTAAAATCTTTCTTGTCTTCATTATGGTAATCTCAGTGAGGGGGGAGTGGAGAACAAAGAGAAAGAAGAGGAGACAGGAAGTAAGAGACAAATGACCAGAAAGTTTCCCCAAACCCTATGAACAAATATTTTCTCTTCGACCAATTCTGGTCTACTTCACAAAGTTACAACACAAAACACCACATACACAAAAACCTCCACAATCCTTCAGATGAAAAGAGTTAGTCAAAGAAGTATAAAAACTTTGTTCCAAAAACTAAGAAAAACGGGGTGCACATACCAGACCTTTAAGACCTCTTTAAGGTCTCTAAATCCATGTCAACTTTGAAACTCTTGCTGAGTGCTGCTTAGAGTAACAAAACTCTCCTTTTTTGTTGTTTTTTTTTAACTGTTTCAATGTTTTATGAACAGTTGGAAACAAACCCAACAAACTGAAAGTGATGACATCCCAGAAGCTCAAAAGGGGAGGCAAACAGGTTTGCACACTGTCCTCTGACAGCCTTTCTTTTAAAAAAAAAAAATTAAGCGCATCTTAGCAAAAGTGGATTAAAAAAGAAAGAGTCAAAGCCCCAGATGTCAGCAAGCAGAGAGAAGGAGGTGACCCAGGGGAGCAACAGGCCCCCTGTAACACAGTCTTCCCAGGAATAGCTCCAAGGAGCCACGCCTGCTCCTTAACATACAGGCCCCTAGCAACCAAAACCGTCTTTCCTGGCTGCAAGGCCTCCCTGCAGTTGCCCTCTTGTCTCCTAAGCTCCCCCTTGCTCTAACAACTATAATTCTGGTCCAAGCCCCACTAGCGCCATTCTCTTTCCCTAGCTGGGATGGGAATCTGAATGGAGTGCAAGGGCATCAAAAAAGTATTACTCTGAGTCAGAGTATCTGAGCTTCCTGAAGCTGGAGCCACCAAACAGTTTGCTCTGCCCACTGTTCAGTAGTGAGTGGGGATACAATGCGTTGGGGGTACTCCCTGTGCCCACTTCCCCAGAATGTCCAGTTAGCATTTGTACATTTGGCTTGATAAATTTATTAAAAGTCTGTGGTCTCAGAGTTACTGCTACTCTTATGTCTCAGCCAGAGAAGAGGTTCCTCCTGCCCAAGAATTGATGCTGGGAGAGAGAATCTTCCTTGGCTTCAAGAGTCCAGAAGGAATGAGGACTGAGGTGAGGTTCAGGAGCATGTTCAAGATTCAGGCCTATGGGAAGAAACCCTAGAAACTCTGGAACCTGCCATCAAAGCCTCTTACATTATAAAGAGAAAAGGGGGAAGAAAGAGTTATTTTTCTTTAAAATAATTTTTTTAATATAAAAATAGAACCATTTGCAAAACAATTTCTCAGCCAGGAGCTCCATGTCCCATTTCCTTGGAGACAGAGGGTAAGGTGTTAAGATTATCATAATATAGCCCATACCTCAGATGAGCTACACCAAACTCTGGGAAGGGCATGCAGAGTGACGTTGGCTCAGGAGGCTGGGGGCTGGTGCAGAAGGTCCAGAGAGGCAAGGACATAAAGTAAGGCACCAGGCTGGGGGTAGTATTCTCTATCCAGAAGAATATCTTTCCAAACTTAGAAAAACAAGTTATGTGAAAAATGTTCTTATTTGTGATTCACTCAAACAAGGGCTTTCTTTAGGTTTAAGAGATTTGAATAGATTTATAGACTTCTGTTCTTACAATAACCTTTCTCCCAGAAACTGTAGTGCTTAGACTTCTGTTTCATTAATAACATTAAGGAAGCCCACTCTTCCAATTTCCTTGAGAGTCTATATAACTACATATATTCAGCACAAGCCAAATGATTATTTAGAAGGTAAGAATGAGGTATGGCCCCAAACCCTGCCCCTCCAATCCTATACGTGACATCCCTAGGAGAGGTGGCCCGATTGTGCAAGCCCAGCAGCCCCTCTCCCCACTGGCGTGTAGGCAGCAGCATATACAAAAGCAGTGTCTGGGCACTTCTTTACCTCCCTAGTGAAGGGCAAAAGGAGAGAGACAGCAGATGAGGATCCAGTTAGCAATCACCTCAACGGACAAATTAGAAGCGTCAGACTTCAATTTTTAGGAAGTATTTTAATTAACTAACAAGTAAGACAAAGTAACAAAATAAGAGTAACATCATTTTACTTTAATCCATCTCCCTTCTTATAAGATAAACCTGTTTAAAATAAAATTTCTATTTCCTACTCAGAGACCACTGGAGGTCTGAAAAAGAACCAGAGATTTCATATTTTGCTACATCTCAAATTTCTATCTTTTGGGGGCTCAGTTTGCAAACTAAAACATAACACATCTCAGAAATGGCAAGGGTTCTACAAAGCCTGGAATAGAGTTGGACAGCTCAGATGTGAAGCATGAATTCATCTCAAATTAAAAGAGGGTTCTACCCATTCCACCCCAGGGGACTATGCTGAAATGGCCTTACCTCTGAGTCCAGCTAAGCCCATACGTGCCTTCTCTTGTTGGTATGTATCTCTCTGCTGCTGGGTAAGTGACAAGGTTTGCCCTTTGCTGTGGTATGTAGTACAGTACTTAATCACCTGTTCATAAGCGCCCTTCATAAAACAAATCTCCGGTCTGTCCTAAGAAGAAAACATATGAAACACAAGTTTAATTTCAACTTGTACATATCTGCCACTGGAGTCCAAAAACCAGTGGCATGTGTTTCTCCTAATTCCCAGGGAAGTTATTTGAATGTAAGGCTTTGAGTGGTACTTGAACTCTGAAGATTAAAAATTCCTATGAGCTTTCTGTACCTTCTATAGGAAACAACATCTGCCCCCACCAGCCCTTCATTGAAGGCAATGCTATAATAAGCTCCAAACTAGGCACTCTGAAATTTTGGGAGAGGCTCATCACAACAGGAAAAAGAATGAGAGGTAACATCAGCCCAAAAACAATCGTTCAGGCTCTCTATTAGCTACTGTATATACATCTATACATCTAGCTATGATCCCATTTGATCCTTGCAACCACCCTGTGATTATGGGTATTAGACTTTTATTTTTTATCACAGTAAAGGTAATATTCAAAAGCTTATAATGAAAAACCAGTTTCCTGCCCAACCCTTCTCAACATTAGTCCTACTCCACACAGGCAAACAAATTGTAACTTTTTTAGCTGGGTTTTCTTTGGTATTTACCCCCATGTTTTTAACATGTTTATATTGCTACTCACTCAGTTACCGATTTTATACATTGTCTATTGTGACAGATGTTAATTTGGCCACTCTCACTATCTACTGCCCCCCTTCCCCATCTGTATGATATGGTTAAAGCAAAATTTAGCAATATTCCATTTACGTGATGACTCCTTACTCCTGAGCCAAGTGTGGTAATGACTATGGCAGTTCACAAACATCCTAGTTCTCCTTGCAGGTAGAAATGGATTTCCCTGTCATCTCCCTCACCCTTGAAGTCAGGTGTGACTTACTTGGGCCAATAAATATGAGAAGTACTTGTGTCACTTCCAAATGGAAATCTAGGGACCAGTGCATGCTTTGCTATTCTTCTACCCCTGCTGTGACAGTGTGTGCTTACATTGAGATACAGCTTCCATCTGCCTGGGCTTGGGGGTAGGAAGACAACAGGGGGGCACAGTGTTATTTTCACCACCTATCCTGACCAATAGATCAAATAGGATATTTCTTTCCCTGTTCAAGTTTGGTCTTTTATAAAGTTAATAACCACTTTTTCTTTTTTTTGAGACAGAGTCTCACTCTGTTGCCGGGGAGAGGGGGTTAGAGTGCTGTGGCATCAGCCTAGCTCACAGCAACCTCAAACTCCCAGGCTCAAGCAATCCTTCTGCCTCAGCCTCCCAAGTAGCTGAGACTACAGGTATGCCCCACCATGCCCAGCTACTTTTTTCTATATATTTTTAGTTGGCCAATTAATTTGTTTCTATTTTTAGTAGAGACGGGGTTTCGCTCTTGCTCAGGCTGGTTTCGAACTCCTGACCTTGAGCGATCCTCCCACCTCGGCCTCCCAGAGTGCTAGGATTACAGGCATGAGCCACCACACCCGGCCACCACTTTTTCTTATTTGCTTAGTTTTCTTTACACCTATCATTCATTCTTCCTGGACTCTTCAATGTAACATAAAACCCTTCTCATGATTTTTTTCACATGATCAAATGAGCAAGTAAGCTATTATTTCTATACCTTCACTAGCAACTGCCCTCTTTCACTCCTCTTTCCTTTTCTTGAGTTGGCTGATTTCTAGGCCTACTGCACCACTAGTATCCAGGATCTTCCCTTTACTTCTATCTTCTATCCTCACTGGATTCTAAGTCTTCCTTTTCTTTGATTTATTATCCACCAGTATCCTTCTAAGAAAGGGTGTGTGGTGTGGGACATTATTTTACTCTATCTTCACATTTATAAGTTTAGCTAGAAATAAATTTCCTCTCATTTTGAAGGCTTTGTCTATTAAATTCCAGCCTCTAGTGTCCAGTGTTACAGTTAAAAAGTATAAAGAAACTACAGTAACCACCCCCCACCATCACCCCTTACCCACAGTTTCACTTCCCACAGTTTGTTACCTGCAGTCAATTGTGGTACAAAAATACTAAATAGAAAATTCCAAACAAACAATTCAGAAGTTTCAAATTACACATCATTCTGAATAGTGTGATAAAAATCTCACACCATTCCACTCTGCCCCACCCAGGATGTGAATGATCCTTTGTCCAGCATATTCAAGCTGTATAGGCTACACATCCATTAGTCACTTAGTAGCCATCTATGTTACCAGACAAAAAAAAAAAGCATAGTTTATATAGGGTTCAGTACTATCCATAGTTTCAGGCATCCACGTGGGGGACTACTGTACTTTAATTCCTAAACATTTTTACATGATCTCTTCTCCCACTCTAAAAATCTATGGAAGTTTTTCAAATTCTCAGTCTCCAAGTGTCCTCAAATTTCTTAATAATGGGTCTTATGCTTATCCCCTCACTGCACTTCCCCATAATATACGTATTGTGTTCTCTTCCTATTACCACGATTAGATGGATGTTGGATCCCCTGTATTTATTTTCCGAATTTCTTACCTTATCTCTTATGCTGTACACCTCTTGACTTTCTGTTCTACTTTGATAGGTTCCTTAACTTTATTTGATAAACGTTCTGTTGAAAGTATATTTTTGTCATTTTTTTATGTTCTTTGAAAATTTTCTTCAGCATCTAGCATTACCTTTGTTTCTCTGAGACCCATTTCTCTGTTGGTTTGGTCTGAGACTTTCATATTAAAGACTTTCCCCAAGTATGTAGTAATCCCTGCCTATCCATTTACATTCAAGAGTAAAGCAAATGAAGACTAGAAGCTCCATGGACATTAGCAGAGCTAATCAACTGGTAAACCTCACTGTAAGGTGAAGAGACAAAGCCCAGGAGTAGATAAGCATTTCCAATGAACACAGAGATTGGTTAGGGGTGGCCTTTACTGTGGGAACCTCCCTGGGACAAGATAGCTTTTCTAAAACTCTTCAATCTTTTGATTTAGGGAATGAGGGTAGGGAGATGCCTGTCTGCGTGCATTCTAAGAGACAAAAGGAGTTAAGGACTGGAGGCTTACCCTTCAGGACAATGACATCCCCTTAATCACTCTGTTTTCAGTCTTAAGCCTTAATCCTGCCCCCTCCACCCTTATCCCCAAGGTCACATTTCTGATATTCCACAGGAATAAAGGAGGGCTAATGGTCTGGCCTAAAGCAGGAGCAAAAGTACTTTGGAAAGTTCTGCTGGTTCCTTATTTAGAATTTCAACCTTCTCTACTATTTTTAGCCTTATGCCTTATTCCCTGCCTTCAAAGGTACCTGATACTTTGAGTCTTTCCTATACTTTGAATTTGTATCTTTTATTCCTTGTTTGTGATTTTGGTAATTTCCAGTGAGAGAAAAGAGATAAATATATATTGTCATGTTTAAATGAAAAGTCCTCTAAAAACAAACTATTTAAGCCACTGGAGTTATTCTGAAATTGGGAAGTTTCCCCTATCTATGTCTTCTAGATCCTGAGTCACATCTGTAGGTTTGGGTTTGTTCATTTCATTGGCTGGTTTGTTTTATAAGAAGAACTCTTCAGGTCTACAAATAGGAAGAAGAATCAAATGTTTCCAAACTCATATCCTGCCACTTCCTATCCTCCACAACCGCTACTGCAAAGCTTCATCTATCATTGTAAAACTTGGGTGAGATTAGATTCAAAATGATTGAAAAATAAAATTATTAAACATTATATGAGCCGTGATATCTTGAAGTACTGTGTGATGGTTTATAAGATGCAGCGAAATAGGCCCACCAAAAAAAAGTCATATACATATTCTTGCCATATAACTATGTGGTCAAGTGACACAGCTAGTCAAGGGTCACCGAAGTCTAATGTAATTTTTGAAAGCTTTATATTACAAGGTTTAAAGTGACTGGCATTTTATTTTTATAGTTTTATTCCCAATTGTCTTCTTTCCTGGGAGTTTGTAAAAGTTCCTTTAAAGAATAGAAATATTGTTTTGGCCCTCATGTACAGAGTTCCTGGAAGACTTCTATTCACAAGTTGAATGTCAGCCAAGTTGGCCTTTCTTTTAAAAACAATACATTTTCTACTTATTATGGGTATAAGGAATCCTTTCACCCACTCCTGTCTACAGAGATGTAACTGGTTTCAAAGTGTTTGCTCACAGCTGAAAACACATAACCAATTATTAATTACTATTAAAAGATGCATAAACAATACATTTTTTAAGGACAAAGTTTAAGCATCAAGCCAGTAATAGCAACTATGAGTGATGTAATTATACACTGTACTCTTATTATACTAACTGTGTAAAAATTTATAAAGCACCCAGAACTAGGTGGTAGCTTGAAATATCAGTGCATGTCAGTTTGTCAGTTTGTAACCTGGATCAATCAACATTAATTATACATATTTGGAACCACTTTTCCACAAAGTAATGTGGTTTTGTTTGTTCAGGAGGTATTTCTTCAGTTAAAGAACACAAAGTCAGCAGATACCTCTAATGAACCAAGAACAAAAAACATGTTGAGAAAACCAGATGTCACAAGCTCCAGAAGATGGAGACCAGGCTATAACTCATTTAAATTGTTTGCTCACACAGTGAAACCAAATATATCTATGCATGAATTCTATAGAGAAAGTATGTCAAAGAGAACATAAGAACAAGAGATGAGTGTACTATTAATTACACATAATTTAAAACAACAGGTCTTTATTATGTACAATGATTGCTTAAAACTAAAAGTGGATAATAAATGAAAAATAGTCCTCTAAGCTGAACAGGATGTAAGTGTAAATAAACAAATGGATACCTGCTGTGTTCGGTGTACACACTTAACAGCCATCCACTTTTGCTCAGAGCTAAAAGGGTATTCAGCTTTTCTGATATAGTCCTGTTGAAGTCCATCAAGACCCATCTATATGGCACAAAAAGAAAAGTTATTTCTCACCAATATGTGACTATTTTTTCCTTTAACAAAGAACAAGGGTCACGACTTAGTTTCACTACAGATACCTGAATTATTTTTCAAATAATGGTGACAGAATAGCAATGTTCCATCTATATATAACTATACTTCCCTGAATAGCAACGTGTATTTTCAACATGAAAGCCTGGGTGTGTAGATAATAGACTTAAAAGCATGTTATCTGCACTGCATGTAGACCAGTCTTCAATACTGACTATATTAATCTCTCTATTGGCTCAAATTCTGGAAAGAAGCAGGATTACAAATTTTAAAAAAGTGCCAGACCAATACTGAGCATGTACTTTTATAATCAAGATACACTGCAGATTCAATCCTCCATTTCTTAGGGACTCAAAATTATCTTGCCTGTTGCTACCATCCTAGTCTCTTACCCTCTACCACTTTATATCATGACTACCACCAACATCACGTAGCTGTTTTCCCTCCCAATAGCCTTTGCATATTTTTCCAAACATCAAAAAATATTTTTAACCTACTAAAAAATCTAGTCTATTACTTTTTGTTTTCTATTAAAACACGTTCAGACTCTTCTTGGCTTTGAAGGTCCTCCAGAAACCCAGCATAGACAGCCTATTTAACAATCCTCCTGGTTACTCAAAAACCTTTCATTTCATCCAGGTTAACCAACTCATTAGCCATAACCTATTCTAAGCTTATTTATTCCTCTCTGCTTCCACTCTAGCTCTTTCCCTAGTCATCTAAACCTTCCTACCCTTCAAAGTCCAGCTACCAGCCCAGAATTTGCAGTTCTTACATGTGGCTCAATGTTTAAGATTTAACTGTCCATTGTCTTAGTCTGCCTTTTGTTTGTTCCAGGAATGTCAGCATTAACTCCCTACCTAAAATGTGAGGTCTCTGCCCAAAGGGAGGTAGTTTCACCACCTTTCTCTCTCAAAGAAGCAAATATCTTCTTAAGCATAACACAAGAAATAGTTGATAACTGATTTGTTTTTTTAGTATCTTTTTAAAAGGTATACTATGCTATTTTAGTTACAAAAAGACCCAAAGATAAGGAAATGGAGCTGTCTGTCAAGGAAATATACAGATTCTAAAACATTCTATAAATAGAATAAAACATACATTCTATCAATTTTATTTTATTAAATCAAATATAATAACCTACAATTCTATATTGGCTTTCATTTCAAGCAACTTCATTTAGAAGCATCCTGCTTCACACAAGTCTCTATTTTCTCAGACTACTCTTAAAAGTAGGAGTAGTTTTTTTTTGTTACAGGTGTGACAAACTATAGACTTTTAGGTGTCTCACTGAATCAAATGTACAATTTAGGAGATAAGTAGATCAACTGGGACAGATGAAAAGGTCACTGAGAACAACACCTCCTCTTCCCAATAAAAATTATAACTCTATACTCTTTTTGAGAAATTGAGGCTGGATGCAGTTGGCTCATGCCTATAATCCCAGTACTTTGAGAGGACAAGTTGAGAGGATCGCTTTAGCCCAGAGTCTCAAGACCAGCCAGGGCAATATAGCGACACCCCTGCCTCTACAAAAAAGAAAAGAAAAGAAAAAGAAAAACTGACAAAGGAGGGAAAGAGAAACCTAGGAAAAGAAAAGCTAATTTCTCATGACTGTTAGAATTATATCTTTACAGGGAAATACTAAAAAACATTGCCTTTTACTCATTGAAAAGTTAGTATTTTCAGCAATTACATACATCTGGGTTTTTCACACATAGATCTCCATATATTAGAAGACAGAAATATTTCTTCCTAAGAAGAAATCCATGACTGCTCATTAGTTTATACCTTGCATAAGGAATGAGGTTATGCTGAAAAGGTTCTATGTTCTATATTTACAGGAATAAAACTGGTTCCTGGAAGGCAGTAAAAATAATAAAATATTGTGAGTCTTCTTCACTCAAAACCTAAAAATAAGTAATACTGAAATTGTTGGCCTCACATTCTATTGTGAGGGTAATGTTTCATATGTCAAAGATCAGGTACATACCTTCATTGCAAGAGCAATTAAGGCCCCTTCAGTTGGTTTCCCCATTAAAGTGTTGTTTCTAATTACAGCATCATTGCACACACAGCCCGCCTAAGAAAAATACATATAAATTATGAAGCCATCACTGTGTCTCAAGTCATTAAGAAGAAAGTCATCTTCCTGGAAAATATTTACCTCAACAATTCTGCTAACGTCTGGATTATAGAATCCATGAACAACATCACCATCAACGATCACTTCCCCAAACTGATTATAGCCAACTCCAGTAACCTAAAGAACACAAAGTGAAATCAATAATATGAACAGTAGGCAATGACAAGCCTTAGGAGAACCAAAAACTATAATGAGTTATGTTTATTTCATTTCATATATCATGACATTGTTAAAGTGTACACCTAGAAAAGCATTAAAATTTGTCTAAAAAAGTACAATAGTTAAAGGAATATAGATTCTAATTTTCATGATGATTAACCTAAAAAGATATTGTCTTCTACTTATGATATACTATTAAAAGGATAAATACACCATAAAAATCTCTATACACAAGTTAGCTTACATTTACATAACATTACACTTACATTGCCTACTACAGGGTTGAAAAGAACTCATATCCATTACCACATCTAATATTTGACCCACACCTGTGATCTAGACAAAAGTAGACTTCTTTTTGCAGATATGCAGGCTCAGAGACAAGAGATTTACCATAGCAATTACAAACTACTTTAACACAGCATATTATACAATTTTAAAAATCAGGTAGCGACAAGCCAGATACTTATTCTATATAGGCTAGAACAAACCAAGCCAAACAAAAGTAAATTTCATAATAAAAATAATACAGTTTGGAGAGAAAATAACAAATGGCTAATGCTTGACATATAAAATGATGAACTTAAAAGAAAAACTAATATCCTAGCTTATCATCCATACTTGGATCATATAAGCACATGTAACCCCAATGACCCTTCTGAGTCATTTAGAAAGAGCACATTCACCAATGTAGCATTGGGTATATCCTTGAGCAAACCTAATACCCTAAATATCAACAGTCACATTTTAAGGCCTATGTAGACCGGGCACAGTGGCTCACGCCTGTAATCCTAACACTCTTGGAGGCCGAGACAGGAGGACTGCTTGAGCTCAGGAGTTCGAGACCAGCCTGAGCAAGACCGAGACCTGGTCTCTACTATAAATAGAAAGAAATAGCCGAAACAACTAAAAATAGAAAAAATTAGCCGGGCACAGTGGCACATGCTTGTAGTCCCAGCTACTTGGGAGGCCGAGGCAGGAGGATCGCTTGAGCCCAGGAGTTTGAGGTTGCTGTGAGCTAGGCTGACGCCACGGCACTCTAGCCCAGGCAAGAGAGTGAGATTCTGTCTCAAAAAAAAAAAAAAAAAAAAAAAAAAAAGGCCTATGTAAAACAGACCTAAATAGACCCAACTACAACTTCTGTCAATCTGTCTAATGCTTACTTTGCTCAGTGAATTAGCTGTAAATACATTAAAAAATACTGTACCCATCATAAGTAGTGTTAAGAGCACTCCAGTCACAAATCCTGCAAAGACTGACTGGGATTGGAACTTGTCTACAAACAGCTTTAGGAAGAACCACTGCATAGTATGAGCACTTAAAAACTGTCAATATATAATTTTTAAAATAAAGTCATTCATTCATTCATTTATTCATTCAACAAGTACTTATTATACTATGAGGTAGGCTCTGTGCTAGGCAACAGAGGTCCTACTCACTTATAAATTGTGGTATCACAGGCAAAGGGGACAGAAAATTTCACTTGTGATAAAGATCAAGAGATACGGAATGCTAAGAAAACATATAACATAGGCCCAGTTCTGAATGGTCAGAAAGCTTTTCTGAAGAAGTGGGGCTGGAACTGAGGTACAAAGGATGAAGCAGCATTAGAGCATCCTAAGCAGTGAGAAGAGCAGCAAAGGTCCTAAAGTAGGAAGAATTTTGTCAAACTGAAAGAAGTATAAAGCCAGCATATTTGGTGCACAGAAAACAAAGAGGAGCATATAAGGCTGGAGAGGGAAATAAGGGATAGAACATGTAGGGCCTTTAGACACCACAGTTAAGAATCCTAGTCATAGTGGAAAGCCATTGAAGTATCTTAATTTAGGGAGTGATATGCTCAAAATTTGGTTCTAAAAAGATCCCTCAAGCTGCATACAGAGGGCATCAGGAATGGATAGTGAAGAGGCTGTATCAGAAGGGCAGGTAAGAGACGATGGTAACTTAGACTAAGAAAGCTGGCTATCAAATAGATGGCTAGCGAAGTTACTTAGGTCAAAATTGGCAGGATTTGATGATGGATGGATAAGGGATAATTGAAAGAGAGGTGTCAAGGAGAAATCCAAGTTTCTGGATTGAACAAGAATACAAAAGTGGAATGAGACAAAGACTTTGTAGAATCACAGGGAAGGAAGTCACGGCTAATTTACAGCCCTTTTGAAGGTTAAGACATTGGAATTGTTAGGAATGTTAAACATCAAGTTTCTTAACTGTTGTTTAAGAAACCTATAGAATACCTCAGCACGCTGACCATCTGAAGTAAATATATGAGTAACAGTCATCTCATTCTTCGTCAGTGTTCCAGTTTTATCTGAGCAAATCACATTACAGCAGCCTAAAGAATAAATCATTACATGTCACCAACAGAACCAGGAAGAAATACGGATTCACAAAGAAAACACATCAAAGACTCTAGAATACTGTCCTACTTCTCTGAATTTTTTAGAGATCAAGCTCACTGGTAATTTTAGGTTAATTTCTCTCATTATACTTGCTTCATCATAAGGTAAAGTTTCTGAAATTAAAAATAAAAATCAGATGTTGACTTCTTCCTATTTATTTGCTTATAGTTAGTTTCCACAAAATACTCCATATTAACTTTATATAATGATTTTATAAAATACGTTTTCCAGGAAGTTGGACAGATTCCTAAATATAAACCCACATGATTTCTTCAATCAGGATTTCTCAAGGTATTTCACTTTTTCAATAAGAAAATGCAAACTGGAAATTAAATTCAGTACATTTTTAGATATCCTAAATTTTAAAAAGAAAAGTTTTTCAGTATATTGCACATAAAGATATAACAATATAACCACTTTATTGTTCTCATAAGCAAATTTCACTCAAGTATGGCATTTTGAGATCTGTAAATATCAATTATCTTCCTTGAAAACATGTCAAAAGAAAAAAAAAGTTCTATTAATTTTACTTCAAGGTTTCATTTGCTATATGGATTTTTACCTTCCCATGATTTGAGCATTAGAACATTCCATGATACAGAAAGATTTCTCTTAAAGTCCCCTCTCCTGAGAGACATAAATTTTTAACTGGCTTTTCTGGTAGTTAAAACCATACCCAATATTACCCTGAGTCAAACATCACTATGCAAATCTCTAAAACAAAAATTGCAAAGCCCAAAGATGATCCACTGTTGACGTGAACTAACACTTCATTGCATTTAAGTATTCTCTTAACACATACTTACCCAGAGTTTCAACAATAGGTAGTTTTTTTACAATGGCCCTTTTCTTCACCATTCTCATAACACCAAGGGCTAGTGTCACTGTGACTACTATGGGAAGACCTTCAGGAATTGCTGCTACAGCCAAACTATAACCAATATACATATACACATAGCATTAAAATGCAAGTTAAATAGTACCCACAGCAATATTCTGAATTCAATACTATTTAAAATAAAAGACTAATAAAATACAAAATTAATACTGTCAACACCTAAAATATGGACTTCTTGAAAGGAAAGGAAAGGAAAGGAAAGGAAAGGAAAGGAAAGGAAAGGAAAGGAAAGTTGATTAACATTTACTAGACACCTACTAGCAGTAGGTAATTCCCAATATTGACATGGATGAACCTTGACAACATTATGCTAACTGAGATAAGCCAAACACAAAAGGCCCCATACCGTATCATTCAACTTATATGGAATATCTAGAATAGGTAAACCCATAGAGACAGAAGCAGATTAATGGCTGTCAGGGACTGGGGGAAGAATGGGGAATGATTGCTTAATGTGCTCAGGCTTTTCATTGGGGTGATGAAAAAGTTCTGGGGGATAGATAGTGGTGACAGTTGTAAAACGTTGTAAACATACTTAACTCCACCAAATTGCATACTTCAAAACAGTAAATTGTATGATATGTTTATTTTATTACAATTTTAAAACTTCTGGGCATGGTGGCTCACACCTGTAATCCCAGCACTTTGGGAGGCGGGGCAGGAGGATCACTTGAGGTCAGAAGTTCAAGACCAGCCTGGGCAACACAGCAAGACCCTATTACTACAAAAAATAAGAAAAATTAGCTAGGCATGGTGTCGTGCACCTATAGTCCCAGCTACAAAAGGATGGTGTGAGCCCAGGAGTTCAAGGCTGCAGTGAGCTGTGATGGTGTCACTGTACTCCATCCTGGGCAACAGAGCAAGACCCCATCTCTTAAAAAAAAATAATAAAATAAATAAATAATTATTTCACTATTTCCCTTTGTAATTAAAAAAAAATTAAGTCTTTTTTGGTACCATTCCAAATATTATCTCTTGACTATGCTACAGTTAAGAACACAAGCACTCCTGTCGCTCTACCACTGTTCTCTCTGCTGCTTCTACTCCCTTTCTATTACTTTTTCTTTACCATGATTTAGCATCATTAACATCCTTTCCTAAACAATAATTAACCTTTTCATGCTGTGTTTACAGGTTGATTCTAAAGGCTGAAAGCAAATGAACAACATTTACAATACTTTTGGCCAAACAGTGTATACCAAAGATTCAAGAAATATGTACTATCACATTTAAATGTTGGTAAACAAGCATCATCATAGATGAATGAATACTGTCATACATTCTTTCAGCAAAAATGGATGGTCCAGATACTTGTTGGAAAACATTGCATGATAAAGTCCTTGCTGAAGAATGACTAACTGAAAGATAATCCCTGTTTCTTTATTGTCCTTAGAAATATACTGTTCACTCATCAATTCAGGAGTTTATGAAAATCCTGAATTGTGAAAACCCTGAGCACATTAAGCAGTCACTCCTGAGTATCATCATCTAAGGACTCACAATCTTGAGATTTCACTTATATGATTAATTTTACTCACATCATTACAGCCTATACTGCTTCTCTTTGGCTTTTTACACTCATCTTCTGATTTGTCTAATAAATGTGAAAAGTCTTCTCTGTCAGTTATTCCTTTGCATTATATAAAGTAAAAAATTCTGAATTTCTCACTTTTGTTCAATGAATGCTACAAAAACAAAAAAATCTACAAAGATTGTGTCTGCAGATTTCTTTTATACTTTCTTAAATGATGATGCAGTACTTTGGGCAACACAATAAGAAAACTAAAGAAAAACAGAATAGTGATGATTTATTTTATCAATCTTCTCACTGATTCCATCATTCTTTTGCTTTCTTATTGTTTTAGTCACTTTTAGCACCACTAGAAATAATTTTAAAAGAATTCCTAGGGTGATGAAACTGTAAAATATTTCAGAAATTTAAAAAACAAGATCCCCCAATGTATCTTAAATTTATAGAAGAATCCAATGGACACATATAGTAATAACAAAACAGAATGGGTTTTATTCTATTTTAAAAATTTTAAATTTCTTCTCCATTGGAAGACCTTAAAGAATAAAAGTCATGGTATGTCAGTCTGTACAAATAGTTAAAAATGGCCCCCCAAAAAATTCCTCAGAAACCATAATTGGGTCCAAAAGATAATATGTCAATGGTTACTATCTCAAATTCCCACCCCACTTTCAATTTATTTCCTATTTAACCCACAGCTTTTTTATACAGATTTAAACCAAGAGTTTCAAATTGCGTTTTCACCCCTTTGAGCAAAAAAATACATTCCTTCACTATATCACAAATACCTTTTTACTTATTCATTCTATGGATTCCTTGTAATCTATTTGATTTTTCTTATTGAAGGATAATGATTTTTATTCTTATCCTTGAATTATCATTTCCTAAGCCTACTATACATGTCATCCAGGATTTCTTTTCCTTAGATGCCTGATTCTTATACCCACCCATCATCATCTTCTTTTCTTTCATCCTTGTTTTCTTGGAATTCATACAAGGATAGGAAAGAAACAAATTTTTGAGTACTTGTCTACCTATCTGTAATTAATTGGACTGATACTTTGGCTAGGTATCATTTACATATTTATAATCATTTTCACCCATAATTTGATATTATTGCCCCACTGTATTCTAATGTAATCTGATGCTGCTGTAGATGAAGTTAAGAAAACATTTTTCCTCTTCTGCATTTAATTAACAATCCAGTTCTGTTCCCCTGGTGACCTGATCAGGGTAATATGTCAAGTATGTTGTTAGGCAACACCACTTATAACAGAGGGATTCCCCTGACTGAAAAATTGTCTCTGGACTGGAAAAATTATAATTATCTTACAGGAAGCCATAACTTTGAGTTTCCTGAGTGTAGTGACTCTTATAACTAGACATGTCTGGTTGGAAAGTGTATTTCAAGAGATGTTGTCTTCTGTGGAACAGGAGGTATTTTAACCCAGGGTAGCTCCTACACTCACAAGGTTGACCTCATCTCCTTGTACTTGAGTGAACTGCTTGCTACATGGGCTGCTACAAAGACTCTCCCAGAAGAAGGATGCCTTAAATTGCTTTCCTATGTTCAAGGAAGAGGTACCAAAGGTAGCCCATGAAAGTCTTGTGAGTTGGAATGTTTAGAAGAACCTAAAAAGACTTTGTGGTACAAATTGCAGTTGCTAATGAGAAGTCTGATGCCAGCCTAATTATTCTTCCTTTGTAGAAAACCTGACTTGTTTTCTTTACTTTCATAATGATGCATCTAGGTTGAGGTTTTTTCCTTCTGCTTGGCACTTAGTGAATCCTTTCAGTCTATAAAAATTCACTTCTTGTTTTAGCTCAAGAAAATACTCATGTATTATATTTTATATAATTTCCTCTTACCTCTTTTTAAAATTCCTATTAGTTACAAATATTTCCTGAAATTATTCCTCTTTGTCATTTTATCTCATTCTGCTTCAGAGTTTTTGCTTAACTTTTGGGAGCCCTTGTCCTACAATTTAATTTTTAATTTCAGCAATCATAATCTTAACTTCTAAAAATTTTTTATTCTCTGATCCTTTTCTACAATGATCTGTCCAACTATCATATAAGAAGTTTCTTCACAAATCTCTGAAAATACAAACATTTCCATTTATGTTTAAACCTGTCTTCTACTTTTTGAATTTTCTTTTTCCTCCGAGATCAATAATTCAGTTTCTATATTGTGGACTTTTTCAGTTTGTGTGCGTTTTCAGTTTGACAATCCTTAACTGTTTATCTCTACATAATGATGCAATAGTGGGTAAATAATTCCATATATCCAGTGTGGGTTTCCTCCACCACCATATATGTAGGTTTTCATTTTCCTAGAGATTATTTCAATATATGAATTTTGACCTATTTAAGATATTATACTCTTATGGCCTCTACATAATACTGACCTCCATAATGAAATATAAGCTATGCCTATCAGAGAAATAAGAGGGGTAAAAGAGACTTGAATGGTAAAGTTTTAGAACTTACCTTACACTAATAGTAAACATTTCCAGGATATCTTTTCCTAGTAACCAGCCAACCAACATGATTATACCTGGAACAGAATTAAATAGCTATTTTTCCCCTTTATATAAAATCACCTAGAAGGGACAGAATGACAAGTTGTGGGCATCCAAAAGGCCCCTTAATATATAAAAAGGAAAATAGATCACAATTTAAAAGTTTTATGAAAGTCCATTAAGCAGGGGAGATTAAAGTTAACACTGCTTAACGTCAATACTGTGCGTACATGCTCACATGCACACACACATATACAATTTTACCTCTGGTTGCCACTGCTCCCACGCATCCCTTAATGCAATAATATCTGATAATATGAGAAAATATTACCAACATTTTCATACCACAGAAAAAAGGAGGCAGCATCAAGCATATTGGTTTTCTATTTACTATCAACTTTGCAGTAATAAACCCTGGAATTTTATTTTCCGTAACTCAGTATCAAAACATTACACTTACATACTGCATTCAAAGGAACACTTAGGACTTAGCTCAAAGAGTGATGTACCTTAAGACACCTAAAACTGGATTAACATTTAAAAATTACTACAATTGTGGTATTTAAAAATTTTTTTAAAAATCAGTTGACATGAACCATAATCTCTGTTTCAACCTTTTATCTTTAAAAAGAGGGGGCAAGAAGTACACCACCAGGTTTGTGAGGAAAAAGGAAATAGTATCATCATAGGTTTGATAAAATAAAGCAACTTCAAAATTGTATTCTAGATCAATATGAATGTTTAAAACAAGTTTTTTTAATCTTTATATTAACTACAATATAATGATCCAGACAGTAACCTTCTAAGATCTATTTCAAATACTATCCTGATAAAAGAAATAATGTCCAGTGAATTATGCCAGAGGTCAGCAAACTACAATCCGGGGGCCTCCTGCCTGTTTCGGGGAATAGTTTGTTGGAACATGGTCACAACCATTTGTTTATATATTGTCTATGGCTGTTTTTGTGTTGACAGCACAGTTAAATATGTCCAACAAAGTCCATATGGACAACAAGCCTAAAATATTTACTATCTAGTCCTTTTT
>VBSM01001681.1:5859499-5874230 GCA_008086735.1 Cheirogaleus medius
TTTGCTGACTCCTGATTTGGATTTGGACCCTCAGTCTATTCTATATTACCCTCACAAGAAAAATTATGTCCAATGTATTATACTAATATAAAACCAGATAATCATCAAGTTAAAACATTTTTATCACTAAATATAAAATAGTTTTATTGTATAGTATTAATATAAATTAGAGAGATTTAATTGGCTGGAATGCCCTTGAATCTATCAAATTTACTATAAAACTTCTAGAAAATAAATAGCAATAATCAAAGGAAAGGAGCTATGAGAATGTACACACCAGCTAAACAATAACAAAATATCTTCCTACCTTCTATTTTATGTTTATTATAAGAGATAAATAGAATATTTAAGAAATTATTTCACTGAAGTTATATAGCAGAAATATTGCTTTAAAATTGCATTACTGACTTGAAAATACTAAGCTAGCTAGAATAATTAAAATAACATGGTAAGAGAATTAAAGAAAAGGTAAAAAGACTCCAAAATTAATGCAAGTGTTTAATGTATGATAAAGATATCATTTCAACTCATCAAATAAAAAATGGATCATAGAACTAATGGTACTGGGATAATTAATTACCTTCTGATTAAAAAATTTATAATTCTACCTTAAGCCATGTACTAAAATAAATTTTAAGTAACACAGTAAAATTAAGTGTCAAAAATAAACACTATAGAACAATGTTTAAATAAATGTTCTTATAAACATGGGGTTGGGAGAGTCTTTATGAATAGAACACAGACAGACACTCTGATTGCAGAGATCATCAACAGGAGGGTACCAACAGAATCTCAGGAAAGGGGGATGTTTCAATAACACATATCCTCCCCTCCTTCCTACCAAATTTATTATATATCCCTAAAAGGCAATTTAAAAATTGGGGAGAAAACTACTTGTATTTAAAGCAATAAAAGGATTGATAACCTAGTTATATAAAGAGCTGTAATAATCTAAGACTCAAGACACAAGAGAAGGGACAAAAATAGTTGGTGGATCATAAAATGAAATAAAAATAATCCACACACATATGATAAAGTATTTGGTTTTTCTAATAATGAACTGTGAAATAAAATAAGGAGAAGTCTTTTATTCACCAGTGAAGTTAATGCCAACACTCAAAGTTGGCCAAAAAATTAAGAACTACATGAATACCCTTTGACTCAATAATTTTACTTCTAAGAATTTAAAGAAATGAAGAGATCTTCACAGTAAAATACCTGCACTGAAGATTTATTCATGAGTTTAAAAACTCAAAAAACTTAGGTAAATGTCTAAAAGAAGTATGATATTACTTCTTCTCCTTCACAAAACAGAACACTATACAACCTTTAAATTTATTTTAGGTGAGCATCTATTTAATGACAAGATGTTTATGATCATGTACGTGAAACAGAAAAAGAAGTCCATAAAACAGCATCGCATTTTTGTTGAAGACTTGAAATACAAAAACACTAAAATGTTTATAGTGATAGTCTGATTATCAGAATTATACAGAGTACTATTTTTACTTTGTGGAAAAGGACAATGGCTAGGGATTAGTTTCATAATTAAAAAAAGTGTTAAGCTTATAAAAAGAAAAACCAATAAATAGGACTAGAATACCACCACCCTTCACATTCAAAAAAACACAAATAAAAATGTAACATATACATACTCACTCTTCTCTTACCTATTATACCAAAGGAGTAAAATGAAAGTTGTTTTCCTAAGAGGTCCATGCTCTTCTGTAAAGGAGTTTTTGGTGCCTAACAAATTGGAGAAAAATGTCACCACAATTAGCTAAATTTACTAAGCTTTACCAGGTGCCAGGAACTCTGTTAAGTTCTTGGCATACCAATTTCTAAGTTAACCATATAACTCTCCCACAAGGTAAATATCAATATTACCAAATAAGTAAATAAATTTATTTAACTATCCATGAACATATCCATGAACCACCGTTTCTATCTTTAAAAAGGAACAGGTACTGAGGACTGGTAAATGGCAGAACTATGGATATACTATACTTCAGGGAACTTCAGGAAATTCATGTTTCGACTATAAATAACTCCCAAGGTCACACAGTAAGGAATGAAAACTCTCTCAATTTTAAGAAGCCTGTTTATTTTGAAAAGGTCCATTCTCCCTATGCTTCCCTTTTAGAAAAAATCTGTTCTCTCTATCAGCTTCTATAGGACATCATTACCATCAGTTGCTCCTTCACTTTTCCCATTTTTCGCTTTCTCTACCGACAAACATGCTAATATCATAAGTTTGTGTATCCTGTGGGGCCTCCCTGATTTGCTAACCCTGTTCTCTGCCCACCCCTTCACTTCCAAGTTTCTTGGAATAAGTTTCTATGTTGCATCACATACCGCAGTCTTGGCAGGTTACCTGGGAAATTCAGATGATATTAGGAGGACATGACATTTGCAGAATACAAGTTCTTTTTTATATATAAGGAAATATTTTAAATGAAAGAACTCATCTTTAATACCCTTAGCCAAGAATATCTTCTAGGTTATTTCACTTGGCAATCTTACCAACCCTCCATTACTTAGAACCATGTAAAGTTGGAAATTTGGGTAGAAGTGTTCTGAGGTGCAAATATACTAACTAGTAATCCTTAAAATTAAAATGACAAAGCTAATTTCTACAAAGAATAAGATCTATAAGTTATTGTCTATAAATCTTTTTCTATTATAACCAATGAATAAAAATTAAAACCCTTTAGAATACTGAAAATGTCAATTCAGGCCCTTCCAATTATGTCTCTAAGCAGAAACAACTGAGTGATATTCTGAGTAAAATAATGCTCTCAATAGCACACAAAATAATCCACCAATATTCTCTTTTCCTCTACTAACAATGGAGAATTTCACATCTGAAATAAACGCATCACCATAGTAAGTACTCACTTCTTCTGCTTGCATCATTTTAAAAACCTCACCAAATTCAGAATTTTCTCCTGTTCCAATGACAATACCCTAAGGGGAAAAGCAGGAAAATACATTTACATTCAGATGGAATCACCTATCAAAAAAAACAACAAAAAGCTTTTATCCCCATGTTTCAGAGTCTTATATACAGTGAAGATGTCTGACATACATACCCAAGGTTTCTTTAGCAAATTTACTTTATGCTACTGTCACTAGTATTTACTCTTTATGATACAAACTTTCAAAACAAATATTTCATTAAACTTATTACTGACTCAACTTCTAGGCCCATTTTTTGCCTATATTAAAATTTCTGAAATTCACATCAATATTATACTCAATAGAGACATTTAGCTTAGTTTCTTTTCCCCCTCATAAGCTAGTTAATGGTACCTTTTATACTGGTGGTATATTACTGTGTTTCCTAGAAAATAAGACCTACCCATAAAATAAGTCCTAGCAGGATTTCTAAGCATTTGAGCAATATAAGCCCTACCCTGAACATAAGACCTAGTGATGGGCGTGGCTACGCAGCGTATCTGCACAACCCAAGCATTTCGTTGCGGAGCGGAGCAATAAAGACCAGCAGCCCTTCTCATCTGCCCCATGAGAGCTCTATTACTCGACATGAGAGACTGGGGACAATGATTCTAAAGGAAATAGAGTCGCAAGATATTCAGGATGGAATTCAGGGTTTGGAGAGTTATGATGATGTTCCAGAAGAAGACGACTTAACTATATTTGAATAAATGTAGATTGTTATACCGTACTTTAAAAAAATAACACATTCCCTGAAAATAAGCCCTAGGGTGCCTTCTTAAGGAAAAATAAATATAAGACCCTGTCTTATTTTCAGGGAAACATGGTAGAATCCAGGAAAGACAGTATTTGAAATCAATCAGTAAGTGAACAATACATAGTCAGACTATTATAGCCAGTATCATATCAACTAAATTAAAACTTTATTTAACTAGTAATGAATATATCCATGAACAACTTGTTTCTATCTTATAAAAGGAACAGGTACTGAGGACGATCCATTATCTGGTAAATAACAGAACTACAGATATATTCTTCTTCAGGGACACAACTTCTTCCCAATCTCACAAAGAGGTGCCAAGTGTTACGTTCAATTCTATCTTTTGTTGTATATTTTGGAAAAAAGTCCACATAAAATTAGCAAAAAAGAACTGAAAAAACAGTCTAAAACAAAGGACCTTCTTTTTTCAAAACCAGAAAAAAAAATTACCTTTGCTTTGCCACATCTGACAAGTGTTCCCATGAAGGCAATGTTACTTCTTGATGCAAGATCTCCATTAGTTGCAGCCGGCTGAGGAGCTGTCACCTTAGAACAAGGTGTTGTCTCTCCTGTCAAGCTGGATTCATCAATGGAAAGATCCACGGCCTTGGAGAACATAAAGAATTCCATAAATTTAAGTTTGTGCTACATTTAACATCTCAAGAGTTTGTAACCATCACTTCTTTCTCAAATATTCCCGTTCTATTGATTATTCACATTTTGTATCACACAACCTTACTCTAAGTCAAAAGATCAGAATGGCCCCAGCAGGACCAGCATCACCTCCACAACCTCAGAACTTGTTAGAAATGCCAATCCTCTGCCCTACCTCAAACACAGGAGTAGGGAAAGTAAACCTAAAAGACTATATTTACAAGCTGTCCAGGTGATTCTGCTGCACACTCACTCAAGTTTGAGAATTAATGGAACACAGTATTTCCCAAACTACTTTGATCCATTTTATTCCAGAAGCTCTTATTCAAGGGTCTAGGATACTCTTTGGGAAATCAGGAACTAGTTCATGATTTTACTAATTTTATAGGCTCATTCACTCACCCAACAAACATTTACTGACTATCTTAACATATGTGCTAGGCACTGAGCTAGATCCTGGAAAGAAAACAAGATAAATTACTATGCAATCTCACTGCTATTTGAAGCTGATCTGGTGTTCTCATTCAGGCCTCTTAAAGTTCACACTATGTACTAAGTACTCTAAACTTTAAAACTTCTTTTTTTTCTTTTTTGGAGGGGAGGAATGAAAGGTACTAAATCACATCTTTTTAATTAGTTCATCTCCTTATGAGCATAAATACCTAAATAATCGAATATAAAATTATAAAAAACTGGTTTGCAGATTCTTCTTCCCCACATCGGCAACAAAACCATTTTAATTGGATCAATGCCATTCCTTCATTAACTTAACACGTATTTATTGGTGTTTACAATGTGCCAGGCCTTGTGCTGTATCACACAGTGGGAGAATCAGCAATGAACACAACAAAGTTTCTACCCTTAGCCATTATTCTAATGCTGGAAGGGGGAGGGGGACAATAAAAGAAATAGAGTGACATTTTAGACAGAAGAAAGAGAGCATTCCTCAAAATCAGGTAACATATGCAGAGCCCTAATAGATCTGAGAGCTTCAAGGTTGGGCCATGATCAGGAGAAAGGATTCAAGGCAAAAGAAGCAAAAAGTACAAAGACCTTGGGGACAAGAACATACTTATGTTCATGTGTTAGGTAAACATATAACTTTGTAAAAACAATCAAGAATTTACATTAGATCATGAAGTTTAAATTATATCATATAATGAAAATAAATTATATCATATAATTCCAAAGAGATAAAACTGTGTTGGCACTTTCCAAAAGTTTAGGTACTATGGCAATGAAATGCATTTTAGTATCAACAGGCTCACAAAAAATTATTCCTTAAAACACAAATCAACAGACCTTCAGTCTTTAAAAGAGTTCACATTTAATATAATTGTGTATGCAAACACAAGCCAGGTAAATTTGAGTTCCTTACCTAAATCCAACTACAGATAAAAAAAAAAACAAAAAAAAAAAAACCTGCCACATTTGAAGGCAATGAATTTTTCTTCATTAAAGAAACATATTTATTTGGCTTTTCTTTCCAAATTAACCTCAGAACTGAATAACTTTTCATACTAACACATTCTGAAAATCCACCCCCACCCCCTACCAGCCATGTAGAATCCTACTACGGCAGAAAGCATCCCTGGCACTGTGTCTCACTGGACAGAGGAAGCCATGGAGCCTGGGGTCAGGCCCAGGTCTTGAGCAGAACACAACACACTGGGTTTCGACTGTGTTTCTTATTTGTTGTTGATGTGAGGGGTTGAGGTAGGGGTAGGGAGGGAGAGTGATTGGATTTTGGTTTGTTCTCTATTAGATACTAACAGTTTTGTTCTTAACTTCATTTCATTTGGAGCTAAGAAAGAGGTCTAATTTGATGGTTTTCAACCTCTTCTTCTCTGTCCTGATTTTAAAAGCCCTTCTTTTTTTTTTCTTTTCCTTTTTTAGGCATATATAGTAAGTCATATTAGAAAGATTTAATTTGGGTAACTTTGAATCTTAAAAGAGAAAAACAAAGCATGTGAATAAACATTGAAACACCTCAGTTTGGGACCAAACTGCTTGGATCTTTGTAAAAACTGGTTTTATATGTCAAGGAGGAGTTTAAGGCCTTTCTGACCACCTTGTGTTCGCCTCTTCCATGCAGCCATGTATCATCTGGAGTTGCTCCTAACCACATCCCACATGCCCCTACATCCATATTTTCTGATTTCTTCTGGGAGGCTGGGCTTCCCATTCTCCACCAGCAGCTCCAGCATCCCAAACTTTCTAGTCCTGCTGATCCTCTCACCAACAGGGGTGGAAACTGGAGGGTACTTTCTGGTCTGTTTTTGAAGAAACTTATAAATTCTATTATCTTTACAAATATAAGATGAGAAAATAATTTTTTCAATACTTTTTATTAATCTTTTCATAAAATGAAAAGAAACTCCTCTGATCAATAAAGGAAGGTGCTATGGCTGGATAGTTCATGGGGATTTTAAGTTTTTTTTCTTTTTTTTCTCTTTTTAACCTTAAGCTTTAAGTCGAAGCATTCTCAGGTATTTAGGGGGAAACATCCTCTTAAAATAGGTCCTTGTGCTTGCCTTCTGGGGAGGCGGTCCAGAGCAGGTGGGGCATTCATTCATGTTATTATATATGCAGACTATACCCATCTCTTCCTCCCCAACCTTTGCATCTTGGGTTGTTGTGCTACTTTCCCTTTACTTTTGCTACATTTCTATAGTTAAGTTGGTTTTACTTCAATGATTCATGTTTAGGGGGAAAAATGAAAATCTCCCTTAAAATTTGTTTCAACTCCTCCCACAAATAAAAAAAAATAAATAAATGAAGTGGCAGATGTGGTTGGTTTTTTTTTTCGATTATTTAATTTTTCTTTTATTTTTTTACGTGTTCCTACGGATTCTAAGTGGCAGATGTTAATAAAAAAAAAAAGTAAGAAAAAATCCAAAGATAGACCTTTCTTCAATGATTCTAATACTAATAACAATCGGTTGACATTTCATTGCTTACTATCTGCTAAGCACTATGCTACATATCTATGCTAAATTATCGCATTTAATTCTACTAACAATTCCTATGAGGCAAGTACTATTATAATTATAACTGTTTAGCAGACACTCTAAAAGGCTAGGCAACTCACTCAACATCATACAGATAGAAAGTCATGGACATGAAATCCCAATGTTGACAGATGTTAACTCCAGGTTACGCTTAATTATTTAGAGGATCAATGTGCAAAGTATTCCTCCCCTCTAGTTCTAGAACTACTTATAAGAGATCACAGGTATAACACATTAAGCAAAGAATGTAAAAAACTATGTATTCTTCTGAATTACAACTTACGTAAGGTTCATTTTATTTAACAAACTCCTCTTTAATGCTTCTTACAACAATCAGGATTATATGTTATCCTGAGATCTTAATTAGAAAAGAGACCTGTTACTATTTAAAAGCAAACAAATACTTGTATACATTTACAGAATTTTCTCTAAGAGAGGTGAAATTCAGGTTTTTCCCTCTGAAGATTTTTTATGTTAAGAGTAAATCTTAAACATAAATACTAACATGAGGTAATTGTTTATAGGGAGAAGGAATAAAAAAATAATCAAAATAATCTAACATTTTTAAAAAGAGAGAAAGGCATGGCTCTATCGGCTCTTTTAGTGACCTAGCTCTTCAGTTTCAGCGTTAGCAGAACAACAGCCATTTAAGAAAGTAAGAATTTTTGGTTAAGGCATTTTTACAGAAAAGAAGCATTTTTAGCACAACAGCAATCAACATTGTCTAGTGTAAGAGATAAACTGATGTGAAAGTAAAAAGGAGCTTAGGACCCTTATTTTTTCTAGATAATTATAAATTTGTAGCTGAAATGCAAATTATCAATAACATATAAACAATGAAATTTGTCTAAATCATACAATGTCTCAAACTACAAAGATCTCAACTGTCTATTGAACAAGAATATTTTCTAAGTTACAAATTATTTTCTCTTAATGGTGACTTCAAGAGTTTTCATAGGAAGCAGTTTTGAGGGAGTGGGGGTAAGTAGATCATTTCTAACAAGGGTGGTATTTAATAAATTAGGCAAGCTTATTACAGTTTAATAAAGTCACAATTTAGTTCATCTGAGAATAAAAATATTTGAGTCATAAATACTCAAAGTGAAATCAAAGAATAAAGGATAAAGTGAAATCAAAGAATCAGCCAGCCCATGCCTTCTAGTCAAAAGTTTAAACATTAAACCTTCAGAAGAGCTGTTAATGAAACAGGAAATACGTTTTTCAGTTTCATTTCTCCCTCAGGCACTCCGGTTGAGGTTTGAATGAGCTACAACACAGTTCAAAAACCAAAATATAAATAAGAACCAATATGCATATATAATTTATAATCTGGATATTTAACACCTACACAATAAAAATGATTAGAAAAATTTACAAGATTGTTATTCCCATAAACTACTAGGCAGAAAGAAAGTAAGTTCCAGTCACAAAGATTTCCTAAAAGGCAGAAAGTGACTGCTTAAAAAAATTAAGGTTAATATGGTTCTTAAAGAATAGTTTGCTATATAGTATGCTGCTAAGGCAACTACCTCTCTAGTCTAGAATTAAAAGCAAATCATTAAAAAGCAAATTAGAAATGGATTTCATTCCCCAGAAAACAATCTTTCAAAATATGCATCTGCCTGATCATAATAAAATTTCTTACTTTTGCTCTCAAAATTTAAATTCCTATTTATGCAAATGAAGAAAAATGAAGAAAAATTCCTGTTTATGCAAATGAAGAAACTTATTAACACTCAAAGCCCCGCCAACCAAGTATTATAAATCATTGAAAAGGATACATGAAATTGATTTTATCCCATGGCTAATGCTTGTGTGCACTGCTCACTTTCTGACAAAAGCACACAGATTCAACTACTAATAGATCAAGCTGTCAATAATTTGAAGATCAGCATCCTAGAAGTTCTAGGATATTTCACTATGACTATCAAACCGAATTTCAAAAAGTGATTTTTACAACAGTCCATTCCTATCAAGAAATGAAAATCTTTAAAAAAAAAATTACATTATTTCAATCTCATTGCTCCCCAGCACCTATTGTCTTTGTAATTTACTGACTTAATGAAAAAAAAAGTTCTCTTCAGCAGTTTCAATATGAATAGCATTCCTCTACTCACACTGCTTTTAAGCCACTGAACTATAAAAATCTAACAAAACATTAAAGTAGCCCAAGCTTATACAATCTAAGAGAACAAACACTCTCAGCACTCTAAGTATCTCTAGAATGGTTTCCTGTGTTGTATAATGATATCTATTAATATTATGGGAATAGATATTTTTCCAGGTCAAATACGTGTCACTATGTGAAATAATTTTTAGTGAATAGGAATGTTTCTAAATTACACAAATATACCATATACTTTCTCCAATATTCTACTCAATTTCTTTCAACAGCTAATTTAAAATATCTACTTCCTGAGATGCTTGTAAACTGTTCTTTTTAAAAAGTTTGTGTATAAGTTGAAGAATTCAGTAACTTTTAACATATTGACTGCCACACTAAAAAAGAAAAATTTTTCCTTGGGACCATGGTGTTTTATTACAAAAATAGAATAAAAACTTCAAAAGCAAAATGATCCTTTCTAATGCAATGAAAGATTTGTTATATTTCATTGTTTTCTCTGAGTGAGTTATATGCAACTTGAAAAATAGTTCTCATGGCTTCCAAGGTGAAGAGATGTGTGAGTTACATATACTTCACAAGGACCTGGGCTCAAAACTGGCATGAGTTAAATACAACTCGCATGGCAGTTAACGTGTTAAAAGCAAAATTTCAGTGATAAATTGCAGTGAGAGGGCCAACAATATACAAATCAATTTATCAAATTTACCTACCAAAAAATACCATACTGAGGTCAGTATAAAAAGAACTCAAGAGTGACGTAATAGAAAACAGTGGAGTAGGGCACTCAAAGAATTTATCCCTCCTGTCAAATAATCATAAGCAGGCAAAAACTGACAGAATCAACTCTGAAATCAAAAACTTAAAGCAACCAGGGGAGTGATGAAAGGAGAAAAAGGTAGCTGAATTTCAGTAAGAAAGCATAGTGGTCTTTTTGTTTACCTGTCTAGTATTCCCCATTCCCCAGATCAGCAGTTACAGGTATGGAACAACAGCCTAAGATCCTGATGCAGCCTTACTGGTACCAGGAGGCTAACATAGACCTTGTTTTTAAAATACTCTAGTTGTGTATTTTGACCTGTCTGGCAGTCCCCTTAGGGACCAGTGCAAACGTAGACCTTTATTTCTCATCCCTATCCCACCCCAGCTAAAATGGTTTACCAGGCATATGTCAAAAGATTAAAGACATATATACTAGCAGGCAAGAGGCTGAGGAAAGGGTAACCAGAAGACATATCCAAAAGGCTGTAAAGAAGAGGAGGTGGAAGTTTCTTGGAGAAATAAGGACTTAAAAGGGCCATCGCCCGTACCAAGGAAGACGGAATGCAACATGCATTCCTAGGACCAGAAGCATGCTCAGAAAAAAACTAAGAAGACCCTAGGATTACATCTCCAGCAGATCTATGGGTTCAGTACAAGCAGAAGATAAAGACGAAAGCAAAGTAGTAGGCACCTAGCTTAGTGTTGAAGAAGTACTCCAGCCCAAAGACAGGTTGCAAAGATTATGAGAATGGTATATTATTTTCCTTTTTATTCCAGGCAGTTATGGTTGACTGCAGACATAATGGAACAGAAACTTCAGTGGCCACAAACAACAAAGAAAATAGTCTTTGCGAAAATAATTTGAAAAAGTCACTGAACAAACCAGACAACTTGAGTCCCCAAAAATCAAAAACAACAAATCTTAGGGAAAAGGAACTCCGGTATCCAGAGTTACACTATTATAATATCCAAAATGCCCAGTTTTTAACAAAACACAGAAAGATAAGAAAGCATGGCCAATTCACAGGAAAAAAATTAATTGATAGAAACCATCCCTGAGAAAGCTCAGACATAACTAGAAAAAGACTTTATGTCAACTATCTTAAAAATGCTCAATGAAATAAAGGAAACCAGGGGAACTAAAGGAAATCAGGAAAGCAATTTATAAATAAACAGAGAATATTCGTAGAGAAAGAAAAAATACAAAAATAAAACAAATAGAAACTCTGGAGCTAAAAAGTATAATAACTGAAATGAAAGGTTCACTAGAAGAGTTCAACAGACATGAACAGGTAAGAGAAAAAAAATTAGCAACCTTGAAGGTGGGATAATTAAAATTCACCAATTCAAAGAAAAAATGAATAGAGCCTAAGGGACATGTGGGACCTATCAACCATAAAAACATACATGCATACCTTGGAGTTATTGTGGATTCCATTCCAGACCACCACAATAAAGCAAATGTTGCAATAAATCAAGTCATACACATTTTTTGTTTCCCAAGGCACTAAAAAGTTATGTTCACACTATACTGTAGCCTATTAAAGTATGCAATAGCATGTCTTTAAAAATGTACATGCCTTAGTTTAAAAATACCTTATTGCTAAAAAAAATCCTAGCAATCATCTGAGCCTTCAGTGAGTGATAATCTTTTTGTTCCTAGAGAGTCTTGCCTTGATGTTGATATTTGCTGACTAATCAGGGTGGTGGTTGCTAAAGGTTGGGATGACTGTGGCAATTTCTGAAAATAAGACAGTAATCAAGTTTGCAGTATCAATTCACACTTTTCACAAAAGATTTCTCTGTAACATGATGCTATTTGGTGGGATTTTACTCACAGAACTTATTTCAAAATTGGAGCCAATCCTCTCAAACCCTGCCACTGCTAGTTTAGGTAATATTCTAAATCCTTTTTTATTTCAGCGATATTCACAGCATCTTCACTGGAAGTATATTCCATCTCAAGAAACTACTTTCTTTGCTTGCCCATAAGAAGCAATTCCTCATCTGTTCAAGTTTTATCATAAGATTGCAACAATTCTGTCACATCTTCATGCTCTACATCTAATTATCTTGCTATTTCCACCACATCTGCAGTTACTTCCTCCACGGAAGACATGAACCCTTCAAAGTCATCCATGAAGGTTGGATTCAACATCTTTCAAACTCCTGTTAATGTTGATATTTGGACCTCCACCCATGAATCACAAATATTCTTAATGGTATCTAGAATGGTGAATCCTTTCCAGAAGGTATTCAACTGACTTTGCCCAGAGCCATCAGAGGAGTCACTATCCATGGCAGCTATCACCTCACAAAATGTATTTCTTAAATAATAAGACCTGAAAGTCAAAGTTACTCCTTGATGTGTGGACTGCAGAACGGATGTTGTGCTAGCAGGCATGAAAATATTAATAATATTCTTCTCCTTGTACATCGCCATCAGGCTCTTGGGTGACTAGGTACATTGTCAAGAGCAGTAATATTTGGAAAGGAATTTTTTTTTCTGAGTAGGTCTCAACAGTGGGCATAAAATACCGAGTAAGCCATTCTATAAACAGATGTGCCATTCTATAAACAGATGACAATCTAGGCTTTATTGTTCCATTTCTAGAGCCCAGGCAGAATAGATTTAACACAATTCTTAAGAGCTCTAAGATTTTTGGAATGGTAAATGAGCACTGGCTTAAATTCTAAAGCTGTGTTAGCCCCTAACAAGAGAGTCAGCCTGGCGGGGAGTGATGGCTCATGCCTGTAATCCTAGCACTCTGGGAGGCCAAGGTGGGAGGATCATTTGAGCTCAGGAGTTTGAGACCAGCCTGAGCAACAGCAAGACCCTGTCTCTACCAAAAATAGAAAGAAATTAGCTGGACAACTAAAAATATATATAAAAAAATTGGCCGAGCATGGTGGCACATGCCTGTAGTCTCAGCTACTTTGGAGGCTGAGGCAAAAGGATTGCTCAAGCCCAGGAGTTTGAGGTTGCTGTGAGCTAGGCTGATACCATTGCACTCTACTCAGGGCAACAGAGTGAGACTGTGTCTCAAAAGAAAAAAAAAGACAGTCAGCCTGTCCTTTGAAGGCAGATATTATTTTCTCCTCTCCTGCTACGAAAGTCCTAGATGACATCTCTTTCTAATTAGATGACATCTAATAGTCCTAGATGACATCTGTTTTGTCTACATTGAAAATCTGCTGTTTAGTATAGTCATCTTCATCAGTGATCTTAGCTAGATCTTCCGGATCATTTGCTATAGCTCCTACATTAGCAATTGCTGCTTCACCTTGAACTTTCATGTTATGGAGATGGCTTCCTTCCTTAAAACTCATGAACCAACCTCTGCTAGCTTCCAACTTTTATTTTGCAGCATCCTCACCTCTCTCAACCTTCACAGAATTAAAGAGAGTTAGGGCCTTGCACTGGATAAGATTTTGACTTAAGGAAATGTTGTGATCTTCTGGTTTGATATTCTATCCAAACCACTAATCTTCTGGTTTGATATTCTGGTTTGATATTCTATCCAAACCACTAATATTTTCTCCATATCAGCAATAAGGCTGTTTCACTTTCTTATCATTTGTGTGTTCACTAGAGTAGCACATTTAATTTCTATCAAGAACTTTTCCTTTGCATTCGCGACTTGGCTGTTTGTCACAAGAGACCTAGCTTTCAGCATAGATTGGGTTCTGGCTACCTTCCTCACTAAGCTTGATTATTTTTAGCTTTTGATTTAAAGTGAGACATGTGACTCTTCCTTTCAGGTGAATACTTCCAGTCATTATAGGGTTATTAATTGGCCTAATTTCAATATTGTTGTATCTCAGGGAATAGGGAGACCTGAGGAGAGGGAGAAAAATGAGGTAACAGCCAGTCAGTGCTGCAGTCAGAACATGCATAACATTTATTAAGTTTGCCATCTTGTGTGGGTGTGGTTCGTGGCTGCCCCCCAAAATTACAATAGTAACATCAAAGGTCACCATAACAGATATAATAAAGTTGAAAACAACATAAGAGTTACCAAAATGTAACAGAGACACAAAGTAAGCACATGCTGTTGGAAAAATGGTGCCATCATCACATACAAGAGATTCCTAATAAGATCAATAGCCCATTTCTAATCAGAAACCATGGAGGCCACAGGAGTAGAGTGATATATTTAGAGTACTCAGAAAGAAATTGTCAATCAAGAATTTTATATCTGGCAACATTATCTTTCAAAAATAAAGGAAAAGAAATTCCTAGCTAAAAAACTAAAAGAGTTCATCACTAGTAAGACCCAGCTCACAAGAAATGCTAACAGAGAGCCCCTTCCAGCTAAAATAAAAGGAAACTAGAAAGTAACTGAAAGCCATAAGAAGAAATAAAGAATTCCAGTAAACATAACTATGTAGGTCAGGCAACGGTAGCTAATGCCTATAATCCTAGCACTCTGGGAGGCCGAGGTGGGAGGATTGCTTGAGCTC
>VBSM01001681.1:5877282-5921403 GCA_008086735.1 Cheirogaleus medius
GTTGCTTCACTTTGGATAACGGGCTTGAGCTTAATACAGGATAGCATAAACGGTTACAAAGAATTCTTTGTTTAAATGTTGATATAGACTTTACCTGAACTATACGTAAAATACACTATGTTTTCACAAAGGCAAAATGTACTGTTATGTAGGTATATGTAGTCTATAAGACTGCTTTGTCTAAAGTCATAGTCTGACCAACCCATTGGCTATCACTAATTGAATGGCTAATGGTACCTCTTCTCTAATACCATTAAAAGTTAAAATAAAAACTCCAGGGGGGAAAAAAAAGAGAAAACATGCCCAAAGCACGATTCCTCTAAATTTTACTGTACCAGCTTCACTAGTGCTTCTGAGGCTCCTGAGCTGAAAAGGCTACTGTCACCAACATATACAGTCTACCCTCCCTATCAGTGGGTTCCACATCCATAGATTTAACCAACCATGGGTCAAAAATATTTGAAAGAAAAAAGCAATAAAAAATACAAATAAAAAACAATAAATATAGATGTTAGTATGACACCTACTGGCATGGCATTTACATTCTATTAGGAATTGTAAATAATCTAGAGATACAGGGGAGGATGTTCCTATAGGGTATATGCATATACTATGCCATTATACATAACAGACTTGAACATCTGAGGGATTTTTTTAGGAACCACAGGGATCCACCAATCCTCTGCGGATACTGAGGGGTGACTATATTGGCTCACCCAATGGCTTACAGAAAACTGCCTCAGGCAAGGGTAAAAATACATGATTACTTAAATTATCAACATTAGTCTTTAAAAACAATTTACAAAATGGCAGTCACAGCCTGTTACGGTCTAAACTATATACCCCTGAAATTCATATGCTGAAGCTCTAACCAGCCAATGTAATGTTATTTGGAGATAGAACCTTGGGAGGTAATTAGGGGTAGATGGAGTCATACAGCTGGGGTCCTTACAATGGCATTAGTGGCCTTATAAGAAGAAGATAGAGAAATTGCTCTCTCTGCCATGTCAGGACACAGCAAGAAGGCATCTGTCTGCACCTGGGAAGAGAGCCCTCACCAGAAATCAAACCCTTCCAGACCTTGATCTTGGACTTCCAGCCTCTAAAACTTTGATAAATAAAGGTCTGTTGTGTCAGCCATCCTGTCTATATGGTGTTTTGTTATAGCAGTTTGAGCTGTAATAAAATATAGCCTATGAAAAGATAATATCTGATAACAGTTATATGGCAGTCAGGTCACCCAATGTGCTGACAAGAAACTGAAGAGGGCCCAGGCAAGCTGACAACCAAAATGTGAAACCAATGAAATTTATGACAGGAACCACAGAGTCACAGCATGATGACACTAAAATGGCAACCTTAGCATTGGGCCCAGTGTACAAAAAGAGAACTAACTAAATTGTGGAAGTCCAGACCTTTGCTTTCTGTAAAGTGAAATGCATGTGCTTTGTAAGAAATTAATAACTTCCCAAAGCTTACTGAGGAGTTTTCTGATTCCTTTAAATCCTAATAGAGAGTTTATTTTGTGTAGTAATATCAAATGACCAGCAAGCTTACAAAATCATCCAAAGATCACCACAGCCAAACTGAGCAAACAAAACTCCAATAAGCCAATTTAATTCCAAGAAACTACCAGCTTCTTTGTCCAGAAGAGAAATCGACTTTATCAGCCATATTATATCTTAAGTCAGTACATTTAAATCTAGATGCAGGATGAAAGACTCAAATCTTTTAAGAAAGTTATCTTAAATTACTGTCAAAGTAGTTGCAAAAGCCTGTTTGGTGCCCCAGGTAGTAGGCAAAACAAATAGGCAGAATTAAGGTAGAGGGGATCAAAAATATCCAACTATATATGTAAAAGTGGATTAACTAGAACAAAATCATACTAACTACAGCAATGCAGAATAAAACGTGCTGATGAAGTGTTTGAAAAGTTAACAAGTAGGAGGAAAACAATAATGACAAATTACTTCACAAGGCATATAATTCTTACTGAACTCAAAGTTAAGTCTTCATGTATTTGCTGAATGGATAAAACACATACTAATCCATACTGACAGGTTTTTCTCCTGTTTGCACATGAATTTTAAGATAATTAATTCTCAAATCAAATAAAAAATAATAATTAAAAAAAAATTCCCAAATCAATTAATCCTTATTTAAATGAAAACCCTAAAATACTTTACCAAGCCAAATGGCAGTTTGAAGTTTCTATGTTATTATTCTGCTCAAGTTGTTCAAACAATGGGAAACCCCATCTTCTGATTATCCCACTGAGGAAGTCTGCTTCTCAATTGGAAGAGAAGCACTCCAGAATAAAAGATGGCATAAACTCCATGAATTCAAATTAGGGTTCTTTGGGAAAGAAGGGAATATGATTTATGCCAAATGACAGGACTACCTAATCTCTGAGAAAGAATAATTCAATGTTTTATCATAAACTAAATATTAAGAACAGAAAGAAGAATTTTAAAAATTAACATTAAAAACATGCAAAAAGGATAAAAAAAGGTAATATAATGTAAAATTAATAATGTTCCTAACATTTGCTATATTATTATAGTAATTATTCCTATTCACCCATTTAAAACAGTCCAATATCTTTCTATGGATAATTTCAAGTATTTGGAAAAAGGTCTCTTTTTAAAGATTAAGTAAAGTTTTTCATATTACAATCTGAGAAATTCTTCAGACTTTCTACAACCTCTATATATGAGCATTTGGGGCCACAGTAAGTATTTAAAGACTGACAGCTCTGTGAGTGTTAATGAACAGCTCAATTCTAATAGTGGATAAGGCTGGCGTGCTAACAGACTATGAAGCCTCTTAAACTAAGAGCCTACCTCCATTATCCAGGCCTTCAATCTATTCTACACATTGTAGCCAGATTAAGGGTACCATCATTTGCCAGCTGCGGGTGACTCTCAAGAGTTAATTCCTAACCAATAAAATCAAAAGTGAAACTTAGTATCCAAGGCCCTCCTAAAACTAATTCCATCATATATATTCTATCCTTAACATACTCTAGTCCCGTATCATATTCTGGGATTTGAATACTGTTGTTTCATTGTCTTCCTCATCTCTGTCCACTACCACTCTTCAAATGCCAAAGCCATGGTGTCTGAGGCATTCTCTGAGTTCACCCAAATTAGTTGGAACCTCTCCCTTTAAATTCCATACCCTATTCTTTGAACTTCTCTTACTCACCTACTGAGTTCTACCTTATTTGTTGGTGAGTGATTTGTATACACATATAGTATACTAACTAATCAAGAATTCTATCATATCATCTTTGTCTTTCACGGTATTAACACACAGGTTTCCACAAAGCTCTGCTAATTGACTAAACAAACACCTCAAAAGACTACAGTAGAGACATATATTTTAAGAAAAAAAAAGTTTACATACTTCACTATTTAAACTAGAATAAAAAATGTTTCAAATCAACCATGTGTTAATCCTTAAAACTACTAATGTTTATTCTTTAATTAACATCCAAGTATTTTCACTTCTCACAAACAGATCTCCAAATTTACCTCAAACAAGCGTAAGTCAGCAGGAACTCTGTCCCCAACAGAAAGGCAAACTGTATCACCTGGAACCAAATCTCGGGCAAGCGTATGCTCCAATTTTCCTTCACGCACACTGTAACAAGGAACAGAAACCACCATAGTTGAAAAAAGCAAGCCATGCCACTTATCTAAACAAGTTATTTCTGGTGGGCTTGCCTGAGGGGAAACATATTCTATTATTACCACTTCCAAGGAGGTAAGTCCAATGTAACAAACAAAAAAAGGCCTGTTTTTCTGCCCTTGTTAACTAAAATGCTAAGATGACAGAATATCATTAGAAAAACCAACTAGTTGTTTAAATGTAAAATATGAAAACCGAAGCAACTTTCTGAATCACCCAAGTCTGTTTGATTGTGTATCACTATCACTTAGCACATATGCATACAAACAAAAAAAAAATCTGTTGAATAAATCAATGTCCCAAGAAACTCAAAATTAGAACTTTTAATAGTGTAATTTTGCTATATTGATTAGTCTAGGAATTTTTCATGTGAGATTAATAGTCTCTTCCTTATATTTAGACAAAGCTGGAGCCACAGTGTATACTGTACTATTAATACCTGCATTCAATTTCTATTTTTAAGGAGATAGAAATCCATACCAAAAAAAGGTTCATACCAATGGCATTCTGGTGGCACAAGTTTACTCAATTCTTCAAGAGATTTTTCTGAACGATATTCCTATCCAAACAAAAAGAAAAGTAGAACTTAATATTAACAAAAAACACTTATACAGAAATGCAAATATGTATGCTCCTATGAACATATTCCATTTGACTTAAGTATCAATCGCAATCATTATTTAAAAATTTCCCCCAATTCTTCTCTCTTCCTTTAACTTGTGTTTGTACCCATAAAATCTTGTCCCTTATTTAAAAATGTTAAATTATAGTGATTAAACAATTTTGATAATTAAATATTCCTAGTTTTACATTTTAATAGTCAATGTTTAAGCCTAAGGTTAAAATTATTTATAAGAAAATGAAAACTGATTAGCATGTCTAAGGAATATATAATTTTGAGTCATTAAGCCTTAAAATTAAGATAATTTTATGTTTTGTGTTTAATGACCAAGGAAATCAAAGAAAATTAACTGAAAGCAACATTTGCTTTGAGGATTTAAGCCCATACTAACTACAATGGTTTTCTAATGGCTTACAGAAAAACATGGGATAAACAAGATGTGGCCAACCCTACCCTAACAGACACCCTTCCCATCAACCTGTATTATCTAAAAGGGAAAATTCTCAGGAGTACTAACTCTGTTATGTTCCAGCTTTCTTTCATTTATATAACCAAGAGCTGAGAGTCAGAGACATCCTTCACCCCACTGTACTATTTAGTCCATGTTTCCATGGGCAGTCTTGCTTCACCCAACAACACTGCTACTTTTGCCTCACATCTTCACTAAGCACACCAATATTCTAACATTAAAAGAGGGAGGGACAAATACTTGGGGTGAAAGGTAGAGAGTGTTTTGAAATGATTGCAGTGTTAGTACTAATCAAAATTTCACACGTATCACAAACTTCAAATATAAAATGCAAGGCTGCATGAGAATAATTTAGAACTAAATCAGTCTACATTTAAGCTAGAAGAACAAATGTAAAGAAAATCTACAAATATAGAAATTACAAGTCCCCCAAACACACAAAGGATATTGAGGAATTTGGAAGTCTTGCCCAAAAATTCATAAAAGGCTAAAAAATACTCACCAATCCTAGATCCCAATAATAAATGATATAGAAGCTGCCCAATCTTATCTACCTCTTTTGGTTTCTTTGGCTCTACTTCCTGCAACTATAAAGATACCTCTATATCAAAATGATTATTTAACATACCACTAAAACTTGATGGCCATCTCTAATGAATGCCTAAAAAAAGTTATTTTTCAGATTTCTTGTAAGATGGTATCATTATATAACTAAATAAAACAATTAGCTAATTTTATGACTGGGAAGAAGTATAATGGTGTGGAGAATGGGGATTAGGAAAAGATGGGGCAAGGCAGACATAAATATAAAAATAACATAAAAAGCACTCTTAAGACACATGTAAAAGCATAAATACTAAAGCATTAAAAATTTTATACATTTTTGATTGTTTTTTGATTAAGCATTATAAGTTCAATTGACAATAAGATTTTTTTAGTGAGGGATTTACTTGCTATTTATATAATATTTTGTTGGTTTCACAGGCACATTTGGGGGAAAGGGTCACATCTATGTAAGAAATCAGACCTAGAAATTTGAAACTGGGCTTTTCATAATGTTTTAATCCTGTTGTGAGTTTTTCATCAAAGGAACCTATCATAAAGATATTTAGCAATCAGTCACAGGCAATGTATTTAAAGTGTTTAACACTATCTTGAGTAAAATTTTACAATGACTTATGTTAAAATCACTATTTTGGGGAGTTTTTTGAAGGTAGGGGCTTTCTACTAATCAAAGAGCTACTAAAGTCTTCCATACACAGTGATAATATCTGCAGGAATCCTTCTGAAGAAGGGCATTCCACACATCTGACATATTAAAGATGCAAAAAGGTTCCAGTTACTGGATCCAGTGGGTCATACCACCCTCTTGGCTGAATGAGTAACTGCTTTGACTAATGCCCTATACTAAACTAACCAGCTCTACCTGCCTGAGGGCAACATTTGTTCCAAACAAAAAGATTTCCCTAAAACAGGAACCCTGATCGTCTACTAACGGAGCCCACAAACTTGCTGCAAATAATCTGACTCCAACTGGCTTTCTACACTGGGTTACTATAGAACTAATCACTTACTAGGTTAGAAATTACTCTAAGAAGCCAGGATAGTGACAAGAAATACCAAGGGCATAAATTATATTAATAGATATGAGAATAACCACACACAAAGTATAGTCGTAGATTCAAAATAGCATGAAGTTCAGGATTATACAACAGTATTACATTTTTCCCTAAACTGGAATAATTTTCTATTCTTATTAACTATGTTTAGCTAAAAATGAGACCTGCCAATACTCTGAAACATTGTTCTAAAATCTACAGAAGTTTCAGTTATTTAAATAAACATAAAACTAAGCCTACTTTTTAATTTACGCCTACACTTGTTAACAGAAATCCTAACATTACATCTACATTCACAATAATTTTTAAAGGGGACTCCTTTTGTATGTTTTATTTACTATTTCAATGACTATGATAAATAGGAAAGTTTGATCCAGATCGCAACATCCCTCCTGTGGAAAAATGAGTAATTTAAAAAAAGGGAGGAGAGGAGGGGGTCAATAATAGTGATTAGAAGCATTTTAAATCCCCAAAAAACCATACAAATGAAGTCAGAAAAAAAATTCAATAAACAAATACACCATTCTGCCAAGGAAATCAATTACAGATCTACGGAATTTTCTTCAAACGGTACTTCATAAATTAACCTTTTACTTCTACACTCTTTTTTTGTTCCATCTAAACTTTAATAGGTATTAAAACATAATAGTGTTATAAAACTATAAACCTTGGCCTAATTTTTTAAATGGAAAAATAAAAAAATGTACTGCTGGATTTAATTTCTATTTCTATGTCTTTTGTTTCCATCAAATAAAAATTTGCTTCACTTATTCTTAACACTATCAAATAAAAAGCTAGATTTTCCATCTCACTACCTAAATCAAAGCAGTTCCTTAGTTCCACAGGCTTCCCTAGAGAATTGTCTGTATTTAAAATTATTTCAAAACCAAAGAATAAATTGTGCTGATGGGCATTACCACACCCCCATAAGCCACCTTAATTTAAGTAATTAACATACTATTTTTTTATGTTGGCAAAATAGACTACTTACCTGAACAAAGGCAACTGTAACGACAATAAGTATTGCCTAAATGAAACAAAAAAACAGCCTTTTAAATCAGACATTAACTTGAGAAGTAACTGCTAACTAACCACATTTTATTTTTCTAAATATCTTCAGTGCCAAGATAACAGATTTTAAACATTGTGGTCAGCTAGAGAAGAAATCGCAACTTTGCCTTGAGGCCCGTGGGGAAAGAAACTGACAGTTTACAGTAGCTAGCCATTCCTAGGACAGCTTCTCAAACTTTTTGATCTCAGGATCCCTTTATGCTCTCACGAATTGAAGACCAGCTTTCCTTTATGTGGGTTACACCTACCATACTAAGTTTTTCAATTACTCAATTTTAATTTCTACTTATTAATTCATCTAAAAAATTAAAAACCCATTACATGTTAACACAAATAACTTTTTTCATAAAAAATATATTTTCCAAAAAAAGTTTTAAGAGAAATGGTAGTGTTTTAAATTTTTATGGCTTTAATATCTGACTTAATAGAAAGCTAGTATTCAATCTACTGCTATGTGTTGTTGAGGCTGTAGTTATATGAAGAAAATCCAGCCTCATACATATAAACAGTTGGAAAGAGAGGAGTATTTTAACAGCCTTTTCAGATTGTGGATATTCTTCTTAGCTACTACACCAAAACTCGACAAGTGTGACTAAATAGTTCCTTAAAGGCAATCTGTTAGCCAGGTACAGTGGCCCACACCTGTAATCCCAGCACTTGGGAAGGCCAAAGCAGTAAAATCACTTAAGCCCAGGAGTTCAAGACCAGCCTGGGCAATATAGCAGGACCCCCATCTCTACAAAAAAAAAAAATTTAAAAATTAGGTATGGTGGCCTGTTGTTCTAGCTACTCGGAAGGCTGAGGTAAGAAGATTCTTTGAGACCAGGAATTCAAGGCTACAGTGAACTGTGAGCCAGCCACTGCACTCTAGCCTAAGTGACGGAGCAAGACCCTAATAAATAAATAAAGGTAATCTGCAATATAGAATCTAAAACAATATCAATGAATTTTCATAATCTGTTATATTAAAATCCACTGTTCTATCTTCTACTTTGAATGGACCTTTTACCACTAAACATTTCATAATATTATGTATTGGTCATTTGAGAAATATTGCTTCACTTCGTTATTCAAAACTTCCCAATGTTGACAAATTTCATAACAGTTTAAAACACACACACACATTTGTTAAAATCACTACTGATCTCATTAGAATAAAGTCTTAAATACTGGGATGCTATCCAGTTCATGGTAATGCATAAAAATTTTCCAAAACTCTAATTACTTCTTGAAAGCCTGAATTTTATCATCAGCAACAAATTCTGCCAGCTGCTTTCCCTGATGTGACAGGCTCATTTAACTCACTTTCAAAAAAAAGTCTGCTAGTTACTCAAGTTTTAATAACATGGTTTGACTACCATTCTTTCAAGCTAGTTTACCTCATAATAATTGCCCTTCCTTGAGACAATCATCATACTCCATATACAAAAGTGTTCTATGCATACTTTCCATTTCATTACACAGATTTTAAAGGTATGTATACTCAAGGGTAAAGATTTAATAAAATTAACCTTTACTGCTATATCAAGAAGATTCATTCTTAAGAGAAACAAAGAAAGAAAACAAAGACTACTAATACAGTTTGGTGCCATTACTTTGATTTGTGCTAAGGCTCTACCAGTTTTACCACCACTGCTTTTGGGCCATTGATGAAAATATCTATACTAAAAGGACAAATAATGTTTTAGTATTATTAAAATAGTTTTGACCTCACATAGTCCCTGAACAGGTCTCAGGGACTCCTGGGAGACCCAAGAAACAGTTTAAGAACTGCAGCTCTACATCAATATCTTTATGTTGTTAAGCATAACACACTTGCTTTAATGAATGCTTACACTTGCTACAAATTTTTAAACTATAATAAAACAGGGGACAAGAAAAACTATTCAGTGAAAGTTAGAATAACCTAGCTGGAAAGAAAAAAATTATACACAGTAAATAAATATAGTGTGCACTGTTAATGAATGTTTTAAATTTCACATCAGGCTTTAGTTCACAATTAGTCAATACATATTCTCAGTTATGAAGTAAAATAAATTTAAAATTTTATTGGAAAATTATGAAATATTTCATATTTGTGGAATTATCAGATTGTTAAATTAATTTTCATGTGTGACAATCAGATCTTTAAACATTATTCCAAATTACTGCAATTAAAAGCAGAATTTGGACATTAACAAAAAAACCTGAAGGCATTTCTCCATTCAATTTCCAAAATAAAAAACAATCCTAATTTATACAATTAATCAGCAGATTAAAAATATATTTTCTTACCACAGTGATACTGACGGCATCATCAAACTGATGCATTAGAACACTGATGACTGCAGAAGCCAGAAGCAGCATAATAAGGGGATTTTTAAACTGAAAGTAAAAACAAACAAACAGTAATTCAGCAGTGTTTTGTGTGAATGACAGTCCTATCTCAGGAAAAGCTTAAAAAAATCGTAACAGCGTGATTAGGAAATTATAAGAGTCTACATTTGGCTTATTTTACATATCCCTTCAAGTAACCAGTAAGGAAGTGTTTATATTTAACAGCATTTAAACTTCATAACAACTTTTTTTCAGAAAATAAGAAAATTATCAGTACTTAAAACTACGAATTAACCAATTCCTTATAGTATATAAGTACTTTCAGTAATATTAATTTAATAAATATAGCTGTTCTGAATTTCTACTGAGCTAGAAAAAGCAGAAGATGATTTTTAAGCTAAAGATTTAGGTTAAACACTGATAGAACCCCTAAATTAGGAAATTCAAATTTCTTCACATAAGTCAATTAGTGTAGATTTCAATTCTGTGGTTGACTCACACACCACAGGAATAACCCCCAGAGACAGGTAGGTCTTCTCCACAGAAGAAATTGAAGATTTTTCTCATGGCCGGTTTTACTGGTTTTCTGTCTAGCAGAGAAAATAGTATCTAAAAAAATAGGACTGTAACACCAACTCAATCAGGAAGCACTTAAATGACCATACGCCAGTCACCCCAAATTCTTCCAACTGGACATCCTACTCCTTACGGCTCTGATGTCAGAATCTCTTCCTCTGCTGAAGTGTTACACCACTATCAAAGTTATAAAGTAACTGGGCTATAAAGAATCAATCCCAGCAGAAAGCTCCAGCCCCTAGATCCCATAGCTCCCAGGTTACATGCCACCACCTCCAATTCCCTTTATAGCACCATTTCCTGAGACAGTAGTTCTAATCATAAGAATCAAGTGAGAAACTTTTAACAAATACCAATGTCTAGGTTCACACCAGACCAATTAAATTAGGATCTACAGGCATAAGTCCCAGGCTTCAGCATTTTTTTAAGCACTCCCCAAGAAACTCAAATGAGTAAAGGATTAAAAAATAAATAAATAAATAAAACTGCTCTAACAAAATAAAACTACAACTGCAATATGGTTCAGGGCTGACCAACCATAATCCTGAGTTAAAGTGCCTGGGTTTGAATCTAGCTCCTGTCACCTGTGTGTCACCTTAATCTTTTTAAGCCCCAGATTCTTCATCTGGTAAAAGAGAACCTTAATACCAAGGAATTGTGGTAAGGATTAATCAACAATGTATATTAAAGTACTATGTAAACCATTAACACCCTCTTAAAATGTCAGCTGTTAAATTAACATCACATTTTGAGGGTGAGGCCCATGGTTGTCTTTATTTTCCCCTAAAAAAGCTGTGCCACGGTAGTAAGCCCATCACTTGATAGATGGCAGGCAACAGACAGATGTTTGCAGAACAACAAATTCAGTTTCCTCCATAAAGGAGTAAAAAGTGACCCAGTGCTTTATGATTAGCAATATTTACTGTCAACTATTGCTTGTGCTTAACTATATTACAGGCACTGTTAATTTAATTCTCACAGAAATCCCAAGGAGCAGGTATTCTAGCTTTGATAACAGAATCAAGAAAATAAAACATTAAGTCATACTGCCTGGTGATATAACAAATCATTATAGTTTATAAATCAGAGTAAACTACATCAATTCTTCGTGAAGTTTTAGGTAATGTGGAAATGTGGTAAATGTGACAATACACATATGCATATAAAAATTATCCCATAAAACTAAGACACATATGAGGTTCTTTTAATTTCTAAAATTCCAGTTTTGCTACTTTATTTAGACAAATTCACTTGCAATGTTAAGGCTGGTAAATTTGGGCTTCTTTTTATATTTTTTTCTTTTCATAGATCTTTTTTTAAAAAAAGAACCTGCAGGTTAGAAGGCACAGAAACTTTCTTTACAAAAAACAAAATTTTAGCAAAATTTATCTGCTTAGCAAAACAACCCTACTTATTGAAAACTGGACATAGTATCTTGTAATTTTTACACTAACATAATTGTTATCAAGACAAGAAAAAAAATCCTAGAATAAGTCTTTCCTAAAAGATTAGGATGGTAATAAAATATAATTATAAATAACAATTATCTATTGAGAGCTTACTTTCAAGTTCACTATCTGTAAAAGCAAAGTACTGTCAAATAGTGTGACCTTCACTTGATATATTTAAATTTAAATATAGAAAATGCTGCGCTTTAAGATTTACGTACTAAAAATTACAGAAATTCCAACCTAACAGTAAGTCCTAACAAATGTAAACTTTTAGATAAAAAATACCTAAAAAATAATTTCCTTTCTCCAAAAATAACCTCACAAAAGTAAATAACTAAATAACAAAAGTCCATGTAAATTACACAGCAGAGGAGGAAATAAAAGTATCTCACCTGAGAAATATACTTCTTCCATAGTGGCTCATCTTCACTGATATCAAACTCATTCCAGCCATGGAAAGCTCGCCTATGACTAACTTCACTTTTGTTTAGACCATTCTGAAGATCAGCCTATTAGATTTTACACATAAAAGTTAATGAAAATGCTCACACAGAACAAAAGAAAAAGAAAACACAAAAATGCGCATGTGTATGATCCCATTTATAAGAAGTTATACAACAATCAAAACTGGTCTATGATGACAGAAACCTTATTAGTGGTTGCCTTAAGCCTGAGGTGATACACTGAGGGGGGTTAATTGCAAAGAGACATGGGGAGATTTTTGGATGATAAAAATGTTCTATAACTTAATTGTGGTGGTGGTAGTCTTATTTGTCAAAATGCAAATTATACACTTAAAATAAGGGTACTGTATTTTACATAAATTATACCTCAATAATACTGAGTTTTTAAAATGTAAGCAACAAGGTAGAGTTCAACAAACTAGAGAGAAAAAGGAGTAATACAAATCAGCCACAAGATTTACAGAAATATATGAGTACATTTTTTTTTTTTTTTTTTAGAGACGGGGTCTCGCTCTTGGTCAGACTGGTTTCGAACTCCTGACCTTGAGCTATCCACCCGCCTCGGCCTCCCAGAGTGCTAGGATTACAGGCGTGAGCCACCGCGCCCGGCCTGTATATGAGTACATTTTAACTAGCTTTTTTTCTTTTCATTGTTGTTTAGTTGTTTTCTAAAATTATTTTCTCCACAAGAACATTCAATGGGCCATGAATACCTTCCTTATTCTTTGAGTCTATCAAACAAAACCCTGAGGTTGGTGTCACTGTTTGTTCTTGGATTGTATAATCATTTCATGCCAAAAATATGTGCTTCCTAAATTACTCAAAGTAATGAAGTTAAGATGAACTTGTTCTTGGGACATTTTATGTTCTATGAACACCACCTACAGATGGTTCAGTTACTGTCTCTAATGAGTTATTATTGTAAATATCATTAAAGAATGAAATTATCTGCATCCACAAAATAATTTCCCTGGCCAAAAGTTTTATAATAGGGTTCAATAATGGAGCTTTTCAAAACTTAGACATAGTAAAAATAAGTGGTTTTAAAAGAGTGTAAATACAACCCCCCCCCCAAAAAAAACTCTCACAAGGATACCAATGTTTTTAATGCCATCATTAAAATATGTTACACTGCCTGAAGGAAAAATAAAAAATATTCTTTTCATCATGTTTCAATAGATTGTGCTTTTTAAAACTAGGAAGAGATTAAATTACATAAGCAATTAAAGTTTATTTGCGGTTCTGAACTCACACTTAGCTTTTACTTTACCTTAGAAAAAACCCTTACAAACAGATAAACTCAACTGTTAATAATCAAATTGATTATTTTCCTAATCCAACTAATCCTTCCATAGCACTAATAGTTCCTGGCAATGCTAATCTGCACTGTGCAATCAGGTAGCCACTAGCCACATGAAGCTATTTAAGTAAATTTAAATTAAATTCAGTTCCTCCGTCACAATAGTCACATTTCAAGTCATACATACAGTCATGTTTACCTCAGTCAGGTTTAACCACACTTCAAGCTCAACAACTGTCATGTATAACTTGTGGCTACTATGTTGAACAGAACAGAACATTTCTATCACTGAAAAAAATTCTATTGGAAAGCACTGACTTACAGAGTCTAAGTGTCTGATTTTATACTATTTCCTTCCTCCCCACAAGGACTTACTTGGAGAATGCTTGTAACTTCACTGACTGGTAATTCACTTGCTTTTTTTGATGTCAATACAGGAATCATTGTCTCATTTTCACCATTAGGTATTTTTTGAAAACGTGCAACCTAGAAAATAAAACCAAAGGAAAAATATTTGAATATGCCAAACAACTCTAATGCAGTCTAGAATAAATGAAAGTCCAAAAGTTCGCAGCACTCTATTTTCCAGTTAGAAAAATATTTTCAGACTAATGAGTATCTAGTCCTAAATAGAATGACCATTTTATACTAACCACATGTTATATCTTCAGAAAATACATTTCAAAAATTAAGCTACCAGTACCAGCTAGAACTCAAAATTTTCACATTGAATAAAAAGGATGCTATTTCTCCACCAAGATAAGAATAAAAAGTAAAACAGATGTCCTGTCTAGCAAAATCCTGATGATTACAAATAATCATAATCCTCTAAAGTTATTATGTTTAGCACGAGAGACAAGACACAGCTTAGCTTTCTCCATTTTAACCACTCTCCTTGGTCAGCAACTGGCTACTCTTCCAAAGCACCGTGATAGCAATTCAGACTTAAAGAGCTATTCCCAAACTTGGAGAAAAACAAGAAGTAAAAGAGACCAGACAAGCACAGGATGCACAGGTTAGTGAAGGGGCTATGAACAAGCCGAGTTAAGTCACAGAAATGGCAGTAACCATGGTACCTACTTGCTACAGCTTAGTAAGTAAATATTTACAGAAAAGTGTCTAATACAATTCTAGAAATAAATCCCCAGTCCAGACTTGTGTTGGGCCCTAAACTGAGATTTTTTTATAAACAAAAAGCTTTGAGTAAATAGAAAGGGAGATAAAAGTTACCCACTACTAAAACTTTAGAGAAGAAAACACCTCAGATGCCACATATCTACTTGATTAAAATAATACTGAAACTAAAATGATCATCTTACTGCCAAGATACAAGGTTTTACGCTCTCAGGTAAAATGTTTTCAACCTTAGATAATCAACATTTTAGAATAAAATGTTTCCCTAAAATTTTTGAAGCAACACTTCTTTAAGACAACAAATCAGATCAAAGAAGAATTTAAAATTCTATTACTATTACAGCATCATTACAGAGGTTTGTAAGCATAATCTTTCCATTTACTGCAAAAAAATGGTAAATTACTTAGGAACAAAAATATTCTCTCAGTTTCTAGAACCAATATATGTTTTCTAATCTTGTTTATTAAAAAGGCACTACTGAATGTTTAGATACTTTAAAGCAAAGAGCAGTCGTATTTTTCCATTTTTAATGAGGAGGTATTAGTAACCAAAAATTTTCAGGAAATTGGAGACAGACTGCCTTTCTTTCCTGCAATAAAAGACTTGAAATTATTTTATAGCATAATATTTTTACATAATTAAGAAATGTAAAGCCTTAGAGAAAATATTGAAAATTTCATGAAAGTCATATGCCTGTTTTAAAGCCACTGAAATGCCCTTATTTCAAATCTACAAAACAAACTAGGGCAGGGAAAAGACCTCTGAATCATTTCTAAATTAAATATTGGAGATTGCCCCTACAAAATGACTTAAATCTTTAAACAATGAGAACTAAACCAGTTGACATGGTTATTTTATCTTGTAAGACTGCAAAGCAAAATTAAGAAGGATCAAGTATGTTTATGCTGCCTGCAGTGAAAACAAGATCAATAAAATCTTATTTCTAAGATTCCTGAATCTCAGTTTCTTCATATATAAAATGAGGATAGTAAGAGCCTAAACGGAGTTGTTTGAGGATTAAACTCATTAATATAGCATGTGACCCTCCAGTAATAAGAGCTCAAATTGTAGCTATTTTTCTTCTAAAAACTATTTAATATTTATGTGTACATACTCAATAGTATAATTAGCTTAAGTAGGTAAATTCAGAACTAAATTACTAATCAAGGTGAGTAAAGTTAGTTTACAGTAATTTTTCTATCATTAATATACTGGAAATCACTAACTCTAGTATTCAATATACAGTATGAGAGCCTTACTCATACAATGTTTTTCAAGTAATCCTTTGCCAGTTGGTGCGTAGATAGGGTTTACATTTGAATATACCTTATTTACATAGAACCCATCAGGAGCATTCCATAGGCCGAAAAGAGTTGAAAATCTGAAGAGTGGGAAATGAAATCATTTTGTTTAATAGAGGTTAAAACACTGAAAGGACTTGATGATAACTCTGTATAAAGGGCTGCTTTGAGATGCTCTCCAACTGTGACCACACCTACTGTCTCAAGTATGTTCACAAGTGCAGAAGTACCAAGTAACTGGAGTACAAGATCATAAAGTCTTTCCCAGAATGCCAGACCACATTTAACTTTGCCATTCCAAGTGAGTACTGAGTGGAATAGAAAGCAGAAACTTATTCAGAAACACAAGGAGACAGAGCTCCACAAGGTGTGTAGGTATTCTGATAAAGAACATGGAAGCTGTCCATTTGGAGGGAACTATTTGTACAAGCCTGCTTACCCTGATGGAGGTACAAAGGGGCCATAGAGACAAAAGGTGGAATCATCAAGCAGGTACGAGGCTCAAAGAAGGAACCAATTCTGGGAGCTCACTGAGGAAAGAGAATAGCAACTCTTTTGACAACAAATGAAGAGGCCGTTATCTTTGAGTGAGATGTTGCTTTTGCTATGTCGGATGATGACCTGACAGTCTCTGAAGACAAAACTTGTTTCATGATGAGCTGGAAGATTTTCATGATGTGGATATATGGCAACTTTGCATGTGAACTGGTCTGCCGAGGCTCTGACACTGTCTGTCCTCTGTGGTGATGTGGCAGTGCCTGTTTCTCTCCTAGGCAGGCCTAATCGATTTCATGTGCAGTCATAATAATTTTTACCCAGGGCCTGTCTTCTCAATCCCTCACCTTTCCCCAAGAAATATGCTGTTTCCTCAGTTTTAAAAAGTCAAAAAATGAATCTTAAAAATAGTTTTCTTGTAACATTAATTTAACTGTCAGTTGGTGTAGGTTTGTTGTATCATCTGTTTTCAATCGGATTCTCACCGCTCTTTTTTTTTTTTTGGAGACAGAATCTCACTCTGTTGCCCAGGTTAGAGTGAGTGCCGGGGCATCAGCCTAGCTCACAGCAACCTCAAACTCCTGGGCTCAGGCAATCCTTCTGCCTCAGCCTCCTGAGTAGCTGGGACTACAGGCATGCGCCACCATGCCCGGCTAATTTTTTTCCAATATATTTTTAGTTGGCCAATTAATTTATTTCTATTTTTAGTAGAGATGGGGTCTTGCTCTTGCTCAGGCTGGTTTGGAACTCCTGACCTTGAGCGATCCGCCCGCCTCGGCCTCCCAGAGTGCTAGGATTACAGGCGTGAGCCACTGCGCCCGGCTGATTCTCACCGTTCTTGAGTAGAGTTTATGAACTTTCCATACTCATTTTGAGGACCCAGGTACAAAAGTAAAAGCATTGGCCCTGCTTTGGGGTCCAAGAATTGGGGTGATGGGTGAAGAGATCTGATCTGGCAAGTAGCCTTCTACTGCAGACTTAAGGGGTAGATCCTTGAGGTTTCTGGTGAAATGTGCACATCTGTGTTTTTATATCTGTTTTCTACTGAGATGGTGTAACTCCCCAACCACGTGCATTTGTTCAGTGGTTTTGGTCTCATTTTATTGCACACAAGTAATACTACTGGGTAAGCAGAACCAGGTGCAAATGTGTTGAGATGTTTACTGTGTTTACATGATAGGAAAATTGTGAAAGAACACATAAAAAAGATATAGTACCAATAAAATAAATGCAGAATTGGAATTTTATTCTGAAGTGCTCACAGACTTGGTATGTGTAAGTGCGAGCATGTATGATAAGCTTCTCATCTTTGCATAGATGTCATAGTGGGAAAACCTGGTTTAGTGATTTCAGCCTAATACGGCAGACAGATCTTAAAAGACAAAGCTGTATATTGGTAGTTATTAATATACAGCAGTGTAGCTTTATTTATATAAATATAGAAATGGGGGTTAGCCATAGAGGTCAAAACAATTTGGTTATCCCAAATATTAACACAAACTGGGGCTTGGATATACAGTTGTATCTAATGTTTTATGATCTCCTAGCCTTTCCAGTCCTTTGTCTTCACTTGAGAGGTTTGGTTGTCAGGTTTTTATGTTTGTTTTTGTAGCTATTTGCCTTATGCCACCCCTGAACTTTGCAGGTAGACAAACATTATTCAAAACTATACTCTAGGGTCAAAACTATGCTCTAGGGTGTTTATTTTAGTAGAATAAATAATTTGCAATAACAGGCCACACTTTTGCACTAAAAGGAAGAAAGTTGCAATCCTTTTGTTGTTATAAGAACTCCTGGATCAGAAATTTAGCTTTACATTTTGTTGCTCTACCTCCTGAAAATAACTGAGATCCTCCCGATTTGTCCATCTGCTCCAATTCCTTGGAGCCCACCTATTCTTTCACTTTAAGAAAAAACAAGTAATTATTACAGAGGTCTCTATTTTCCAGCTGTCCTTTTGTAAGAAGCACTTTTCCCAAATAGAATAATTTTTTTCAAAAAGAGTTGTCTTTTTTTCAAGAAGGATGGAAAGCAGAATTTATGTTCATTGGAATGATCTTACAAAGGAAAAACTGATAATGCAGAAAAGAGATGGGATAATTCATAAAGCAATGGCCTTGATTACATGAGAGGAGATGAAATATGATGTATTATTAGAAAGGCTAGCCTTAGATAAGGGAATGGACAACTCATTCACAGTTACAGGTAGGAAAGCAGAGTAACATGGGTAGGATGCAGACATACTGGTAGCTGTGGGAAAAGCATATGAAAATGTTCATCTGAGAAGGGTCTAGATTGAAGAAATCAAGAGGACATACAAGGCAAAAATAGGCTAAAGAAATAGATGGGGATCCTGCAGGGCCCTGTGGGTCATATTATGAAATTTTTGTCTTCATTCTAAGAGCAAAATGGAAGACCTTAAAAAGTAGTTAAAGGAGGAAAAAAGGTGAATGGCACAAGTTGAAAAATAAAAGGAGTAAAGGGTAAAAGTGATGAGAATATACTAGTTTGGACACTATTACTTAAGGCTAAATGAGATAAATGAAGCTTGTACCAGGGTGGTAGGGTGTGGGAATGATAGAAATAGAGGTAAAAATGACAGGACATGATAATCAACTAGATACATCTATTGAGAGTGACACTGGATTTCTGGCTTATCTTACATGTTAAACAGTAATGCTTTTCACCATGGTAAACAATACTGGAAGAGTCTTCTAAGCAAATGGTGCTGGGACAACTGAACATAAAAAAGAATAAAGTTACACCCCTCCTTTATACCATATACAAAAATTAACTCAGAATGGATTAAAGACCTGGATTTGAGAGCCAAAACTCTAAAACCCATAGGAGAAAACACAGGCTTAACTCTTTTTGACTATGGTTTCTGAGACATGACACCAAAAGCACTAGAAACAAAATAAGAAAACAGATTGGACATCATCAAAATTAAAAACTTAAGTGCTGCAAAAGACACCATCAAGAAAATGAAAAGGGCCGGGCGCGGTGGCTCACGCCTGTAATCCTAGCACTCTGGGAGGCCGAGGCGGGTGGATAGCTCAAGGTCAGGAGTTCGAAACCAGCCTGACCAAGAGCGAGACCCCGTCTCTAAAAAAAAAAAAAAAAGAAAAAAAAAAGAAAAAAAAGAAAATGAAAAGACAATCCATAGACTGGGAGAAAATATTTGTAATTCATACATCTAATAAAGGACCTGTATCTAATTCAATAATAAAAGGATGAATAAACCAATTTGAAAATGAGCAAAAGATCAGAATACACATTTCTCCAAAGAAAATATGCAAACAAGCAATAAGCACATAAGATGTTGAACATCAGTAGTTATTGGGGAAATGCAAATCAAAACTACAATGAGATACCACTTCATACCTACTAGGATGGCTAAAATCAAAAAGATACCATTAACAAGTGTTAGACAGAATACAGAGAAACTGTAACCCTCACAACACTGCTGGTGGGACTGTTAAAAGGTGCAACTGCAATGGAAAAGAGTCTGCAACTATTATATATTATTATGCTATTATGCAAACATCTACTCTTTTCTGGTTAAATGAGAAGAATTTGTTCATCTTAAAAACAGTCTTTGAATGTTTTAAGAATTACAAAATATACTATCAAGTTTAGTTGAAAGTAAACCATCTTAAGATTTTATGTCTTTCATATGTTGTTATATAAGTTCATTGTCTATGCTCCCAGCTTTAACACACTAGGTATTATTTGCTTATCTCCTACTTGCCCACAAAAACATCCTCAGTTTAAATGTATCTTAATCTCTTCATGTTGCTTTACACTTGCTTCAAATAATGGCATTTATTAGACTTACACTTTGGATTACTTAACTCATGCAACCAATAAACATTTGCATTTACTAACAGATCATACACACACAACCAAGTAGTCCATAGTCTCTACCCTTCTTATTCACACAAGTGAATAACAGCCGAGTCATACCAAAACACACATACTTAAAAACTGCAGCAACTTCCTGATCTTTAGGTGGAATAAATAATTCAGTTAAATATGGGTCCTATAGGCATCCTACCCCAGAGACCTACTGAACCCAAATGTGCATTTTACCAAGATTTCCAGATGATTCATTCATATTTTGAGTATAAGCACTACTATACATCACCTTCCAGTCCTGACAAAGATCATAATTACATGAGGGTTACTGTGGACTAGATTTGTCCCCTAAAATTCATGTTGAATCCCTAACCTCCATCGTAATGAATGATGTTTGGAGACAGGATTTCTGGGTTAATTAGGTTATGAGGGTGACACTCTCATGAGATTAATGCCCTTATAAAGGGAAACAACAGAGAGCTTGCTTTCCTGCCCCAAACCCAAGTGAGGACATAACCAAGAATAGAACCCTCACCAAGAATCAAATGAGCAGAACCTTGATTTTGGACTCCCCAGACTCCAGAACTTAGAGAAATAAATGTCTTGCTTAAGCCACACAGTATATAGTATTCTGTTAAAGCAACAAGAGCAGATTTGTAAGACAGGGGTCTTGTTTTCTTTGTTTGTTTTAATCCAAGTGTAAAGGCACCATCCCCAGAGAACATAAATCATTAGGTCTGTGTAGATGCCATTCTATAAAAAATGACATCTGCACTAGAATACTTATAGCAGCACAATTGACAATTGCAAAGATGTGGAAACAACCGAGGTGTCGATCAGTGCATGAGTGGATTAATAAAATGTGGTATATGTATACCATGGAGTTCTACTCAGCCACAAAAAACAATGCTGATCTAGCACCTCTTGTATTATCCTGAATAGAGCTGGAGTCCATTCTACTAGGTGAAGTATGACAAGAATGGAAAAATAAGCACCAAATGTACTCACCATCAAATTGGTATCAACTGATCAACATTTAAGTGCACATATAGTAGTAACATTCATCGGGTGTCGGGCAGATGAGGGCAGAGGACGGGCATATACACACCTAATGGGTATGGTGCACACTGTCTGGAGGATGAACACATTTGAAGCTCTGACTCGGGTGGGGCAAAGGCAATGTATGTAACCTAAACATTTATACCCCTGTAATATGTTGAAGTAAAAAAATAAATAAATAAATAAAATAAAATCATTAGGTCTGGGGTGGAGCCAGAACATCTATTTTTAACAGCTCCCCAAGGCAAGTCTAATGTGTAGCAAAAGTTGATAAAAGGCTAAGTTAGACCAAACTCAAACATTAGAATATTTCACTTTTAAAAGGTAAATGCCTTCTAAAATGAGCTCAGCTGCCGCCATAGATTTACAAAAATATTCCTGGGGAAAAAAAAAATAGTAATTTCATTCAGATAGCAATCTGATTTTAAGAAGCAAGTTAGCAAAAATAGTCCAAGTCAAGCCATGGAGAAAAACTGAAATGACTTCATCTCTACAAAGTTCAGGAGTATTAAGTAGAGGTTATTAAAAGTTTTTCAGGTTAACTCTTGGCAATAAAAATTTTTCCAAGATTCATTTGTAAGGAATTAGAAAAATATATAATGCCCAAGAAAATCCAGAATGCTAAGTATTTAACTTAGAAAGAACCAGGCACTTCTGCACAGTTGTTTAATTAACAGTTATGGCATAGGAAGGCAGGGTTACCTTAGGAACTCTATAGGTCAAACCACACAATTCCATTATACAAATGTGAAAAAAGCATATATGAGCAGAAGAAAAAACAAAACAAAAAACAAATGACAGCATTTCCAACAGACAATACTGAGACAGCAGTTTCAAACCAAGAACTGCAGGTTCACAGTGACTTACAGAAGTCAAACAGACCTACTCAATTTAAGAAGCAGTTACTTGTTGATTAAAGCCAAAAGTTAGTGACACTAAATAATTCCACCTAGATGTGGTTGTAATTCCTGAAACAGAGCTTACATGCATAAAACACAATCCAGGTAGAATTTGCACTTTTTTGGCACCTATCTGCAAGCCATATTTGTAAAATGTCCCATGACACTATCATGAGAAGTAGTGAATTTTGGTCAAAGAGATATCCAAATGACTCCAAGTTTCTGTACTGATCTTTTGGTTGAGAACAAGGGAGCCAGTATTTTTCTGTAATGCTATGTAAGTCCACTTATATCCACACTAAACCATGCTCACCATGGAATAATAGTATAATGCAGCAGGTATCAAACCAAACATCATCTTCAGAGCTGAGAAGACAGGACAAGGCCCCAGGCCTCACCCCAACTTCAAATACAACAGCTTTTCATTTATGTATTATATGTTTAGGCTTCAATAAAAAGCTAGCATTTAAACAAAGGGTTTTATAACTTTAAGAAGGAAGAAAAATTGAAACTCTCCAGTACAATGGCTCTCAAAACTTGCTAGTAAGGATTAAAATCACATGGAGGACTTTTTAAAAGACAGGTTATTAGGCCCCATCCTCAGAGTTTCTGAATTAGCAGATCTATGATAGGTTCCAGAATACCCATTTCTAACAAGTTCTTAGGTGATATTGATGCTGCTGGTCCACAGACCACACTTTGAGAACCACTGCTCTAGTCAAGGTCAGACTTGACTAGATTCCAATCTATAATCCCAATTCTATGTTTTGCCAGCTCTGTGACTGGGAACAAGTTATGCAACTTCTCTTTATCTTTTTCCTCAGTGGAAAATTGCAATAACACCCATTTTAATTTCAACAAAAACTAAAAGAAATAGCGTTTATAAAAATGTGTATCACAGTATCTAGTGTATGGTAGATACTCAAATACTGCTTCCCTTGCCCTAAGGTAACACTAATGGCATAACATTTATGCATCCGCCTCACCCCCACATTAGATCTTCACAAAGGTGTAAAATGGTTTTTGTCATCTTAGTATCCTCTGCAAAGTTCTTAATAACATCTAGCATCAAAACTACAATTAGGGAAAAAAAAACAACTAGGATTTTCTATCTTAATGGACAATTACACAGCAACAGAAGAGCACTATTGTCCTGAGGCATACTTGTGCCTTGTAAGTGATTTTTCATCACTGGAAAGTACAAAAAGATGACAGAATTAATCAGAAAAAGAATGTATCTGATCATCTGTGAATTAACTATATCTTCTACAAGGCCCAGGCAAGTCCACATATTTCACCTCTGAAAGTGCTGAGATTAAGATTTCCAATCACAAGACACTGTATTTTATTGGCAATGTGGCAACTAAGCAAGCAGGAAAAGTCAACCTGTTCCTGATGAAGCTCTTCAAAGATAAGACTCCTGGCAAGGAGCAGAAGAGACTGGCAAGTGTCTCAGAGTAGGCAGGTCTCATCAGCTTGGAATCACTGTTCAGCCCCACTAATGAAGAAATGTTGGCAAGGGAAAGTCAAGGCACTGTAAATGTGTTCTTATGAAATACTGCATTACTCAAGAAGTAGTATTTACCTCCACTTAAATACAAAGTGAAGAGTCCGAATTGAAATAACCTGTCTAGGACCACACAGAACAAAATATTCTGAAACATCCATTTTACCTCTTATAATTTGCAAATTGCTAGTTTTTCTATTGATTGTAATCTAGCAACATCAACAACACAAAAATTCAGTCTTATCATCTATCTAAATGGCAAGATGGAATGTGGTGATTCTCAAACTTTGGTGGGTTTCAGAATCAGCTGAGGGTAAGGTGTTCACAAAGAATACAAGTGTTGTGAGGTATTCTTTCCAAAAAAAACTTAACACTGAATCAGATCAAGCCTCCAGACCAGTGGTAACTAGATCTAAAGCTATGGCTCTCAACCCTGGCTGCACATTAAAAATCACCAGGGGAGATTTTTAAAATTTCTACAGTCAGAAATCCAGACCAATTAAATCAGAATCCACAGGAATGGTGGGTCTCCAGGATAGGTGGGTCCCAGAGACAAGTCTTCTTTTTAAACCTCCCCAAGTGATAATCTTCAGCCAGTGCTCTAAACCTATCCACAAATTTATAGGAAATACAGGAGATAGAGGAGCACATTAAACAACTTTCAAAAACTGCATTCGGCAAAATCTAGGCTATGGGGAATTCTACAGCATAATCAACCTGATTTTGTCAGCAAATAAACTTTAAGGAAAAGAAAAGAGGAACACTTTTAGATTAAGAGATATTTAAGAGATGTCAACCAATTACAGTGTGAGGGCTTTTTTGGACCCTGATTTAAACAAATAAACTACTTAAAAAAATTAATTCAGGATCACATTTAATTGTACTTGTTTTGTCTCTTGCTTCCTTAAATCTAAAACAGTTCTTTAGTCTTTTTGACTCTCATGACCTTCACACTTTTGAAGAGGACAAGGAGGTTATTTTGTAGAATACCCCTATTTTACAAATTACAATTAGGGTTTTTCTGATTTTCCTCATCAGATTCAAGTGAAGCATTTTGAGGACAGGGAGAACACCACAGAAGTAATGCTGTATCCTTCTCAACGCATCATATCAAGAGGCATTATGATGTCTGCTATAGACTGAATTGCTCCCCGCCCCAAGTCCCCAAAAATATGCTGAAACCCTAACTTCCAATGGGACTATATTTATTTGGAGATAGGGCATTTAAGGAAGTAATAAAGGTTAAAGTCATATAGGTGGGTCCCTAATCCAATAGGACTAGTGTCTTCATAAGAAAAGGAAAAGACACCAGAAGTATGAGCACACAGAGGAAAGGTCATGTGATGACACGGCAAGAAAGCGACAGTCCCTGGGCTGAGAGATGTCTCACCAGAAACTAACCCTGTGCGCATTTTGATTTTGGACTTCCTGCCTCCGCAACTGTGAGAAAATAAGTTTCCATTTAAGCCACCCAGTCTTCAGTATTCTGACATGGCAGCAGACTAATACAACATTGTTTGTCCCACTAACGGTAATGTTAATTTTGGTCATTTGACTAAAGGAGTGCCTGTGAGATTTTCCTACTATCAAGTTACTATTTTTCACTTTGTAAGTAATGAATATCTTGTGGGGAGATACTTTGAGATTATGTAAAATATCCTCTACTTTATCATACTTTTGCTCACTTACAGGCGTCCTCAAACTGAGGCCCGCCAAGGACATTTATCCGGCCCGCCAGGTGTTTTTGCCTGTTTTGTTTTTTGACTTCAAAATAAGATATGTGCAGTGTGCACAGGAATTTGTTCATAGTTTATTTTTTTTTTAAACGATAGTCCGGCCCTCCAACGGTCTGAGGGACAGTGAACTGGCCCCCTGTTTAAAAGGTTTGAGGACCCCTGGCTCACTACATAACTCTTGCCTGGAACAATTATTACCAATAGTGGTTACCAAACAGTGACTTTTCTGATCCCACCTTTCTGTCTTCACTTATTAAGTGGAATCCTGCTGTAAGGATTCCTTAATTCCCCATTTATTTGTGTGGACACACACACAAACAAACACACACACTTTTTATATCACAGATTTCCTGCTTCATCCTATGGGTTATAATCCATTACTATCATTTTCTTGCTCAAATTGTCCCAGTTGTGGCCTATGTGGAGTCTTGAATATGCTGGCTCCTATGTCCTTTTGACATTTGCACATTAATTTTTTAGCACTTCCTTATTTTCTGGCACAAGAAGATGTTCTAAGACTGTCTTTTTATCATATTTTCCCTGCCCAAGCACAGGAACTAACCATTTCTCCAAGGAGGCTTGGTTCCTTTTACTGACAAATAGCATTCAGAACTGTTATGGCTTCTAGGCCTTCAAAATAGAGTTACGGAATATATATACACATACACACATTTCTACATTTATTTCTAAACCTATCTGTATATAAGTTAAAAACCATGAGTCCATACCAAACCTGCCAATTCCAATCTAACCACTCAGGTGTTCATTCCAGCCTTTTCCTTTTTTTTCTTATTTGTAACTCCTTTCTCTAACAGTAAAAAAAAACCTGATTTTCACTATCACCATTACATTCACTTATTTGATCTATTCTAGAATATAAAGTAGTTTCAGACTTCTAACCATACCTCCGTGGAAAAATTCTACTAACCAGAGCACAGTATTTGTGTACAGTATTTGTCTTTAGTTTGATGTTTGTTTATAGTTCTTTTTGTCAAGAGCCTATTATTCCATTTGGGATTTTTCCCCTCCTCTCTCTCATTCTTGTTGATTTTGAGTATATGAAACATTACCTTAGTTCTAATAGTCAAAACTATTCAAAACAGGTAAAATCAGAGAAGCATCATGTCCTTTCCATCTTTTCAATCTCTCTGCACCAACCTCTTTATGTAACCAATCTCAGTTTCTAGTTTATCCTTCCTTTTACACAAATGAGCAGATATATGTGTATTTTCTTATTTACCCTTCTTTGGCTTAAGGTAACATAACCTACAAAGACTTTCTTTTTCACTTAACAATATATCTTGGTTGACATGCTTGGAGCACTGGCACGGGGGGGGGGGGGTTGGCAGGGGCAATGTATGTAATCCTAACAATATTTGTACCCCCACAATATAATGAAATAAAAAAAAAAAACAATATATCTTGGAGAGATATATTGCGAGATACATTGAGATATATTGATATATATCTCTCAATATATTGCTGCAAAATGGTGCAGCCACTATGGAAAAAAGTATGGAGGTTCCTCAAAAAATTAAAAACAGATATATATTCCAGCAATCCCACTGTTGGTTATTTATTCAAAAGAATTGAAATCAGAATCTCAAGGAGATATTAACACTCTGATGTTCACTGCAACACTATTCATAAAGTGATAGTGATAGATGTGGAAACAACCTAAATGTCTATTAACAGGTGAATGGATTAAAAAAAATACATACAATGAGATATTCAGCCTTTAAAAAAAAAGAAAATTTTGCAAAATATCACAACATAGATGACACCTTGAGGACATCATGCTAAGTGAAATAAGCTAGCACAAAAAAGACAAATATACCAGAGGCTGGGGGGAAGGGGGTGAAGGAATAGGGCGTTACTAATGAAGGGGCATTAAGTTTCAGTTAAGCAAGATGAATAAGCTCTAGAAAGCTTCTGTACAACACTGTACCAATAGTGAACAATATACAGTTTAAAATTTTCTAAAAGGATAGATCTCATGCTAAGTGTTCTAACTACAGTAAAACACTTTTCAAACGAGTATTTTTGCAAGCGAAAAAAAATTTCATCTATTTGATCCCAAATTTTAGCAGTTTTCTTAAATGTCTAAGTAAGGCCAGGTACGGTAGCTCACACCTGTAATCCTAGCACTTTGGGAGGCCAAGGCAGGAGGATGGCTTGAGGCCAGCCCTGGGAAACACAGTAATACCCTGTCTCTACAAAAAATAAAAAATTAGCCAGATGTGGTGGTATAAGCCTGTAATTCCAGATAATTAGGGGGGGTGAGGCAGGAGGGTCACTTGAGCCCAGGGGTTTGAGGTTGCAGTGAACTATGATGACACCACTGTACTCTAGCCCAGGCAAAAGAACACGAGACCTTGTCTCAGAAAACTAAAATTAAATTAAAATTTAAAATAAAACCAGAAGTGTTATAGCTTAGGTTTAGCATATAGTACCCTTTAAGCAAGATTCAGAAATAGACTCTGGCATTTATTCCCAACTGTTGTCTGTTAAATACAATTGTAAACCATCTGTAATCCAACTAAAACTAAAGCCTTACTTACATAAAACAAGCAAACAAATCCATAGGCGTTCACATTATTAATCTGCTGTTTAAAAAAATATGCTCTTTACTCAATAAAGTTTATTTTTGTGGAATACACTACTGAATACAGATGCTCCTTGACTTATGATGGGGTAATGTCCCAATAAATCCATTATAAGTTGAAAGTACTGTAAGTCGAATATACATTTAATATACCTAACCTACTAAACATCATAGCTTAACCTAGACTACCTGAAATGTACTCAGAACACTTACTTACATTAGCTTACAGTTGGGCAAAATCATCTAACACAAAGCCTATTTTATAATAAAGTATTGAATATCTCCTTGTAACTCACTGAATACTGTACTGAAAGTGAAAAAAAAAAAAGCAAAATATCTGTATAGGTATTCTAAGTACAGTTTCTACTAAATGGGTATCGCTTTTGTACCATCATTAAGTCAAACCATCATCATAAGTCAGAAACTGCCTGGACTTTGTTTCTGCTAACCCATGACCTTAGCGCTTTCAAAGACACAATCAGGGAAATTAATTCAGTCAGTACAAGCTGACTAACATAAGCCAATTAAGAAAAACCCAACCCCAAAATGAATAAGAAAGGCAGGCAAGAAAATACCACTTTTGTGGGTTTCGGACAATAAAGAGATAAAGAGAACTGAAGGAAGAGTAAAGTTACAGGGAAATCTAAGACATTAATGATTCAGACAATCCTCCACTTCATTCATTAGGCAACTGAATTCTGCCTGAACTGATACCAGCTGTTTCCCTCCCAAGGCAAAAGGAACTCATACTGCAGTAATACACAATGGTTTTGAAAAGCAAAAAGAAAATATATATATATAAATTTAAGCTTTAATTCTACTAAACTGTAAGGCTGGTGGCAGGCCCCCCTCCTCTCCCTAGATCAAAAAGAAAAGGCTCAGGAGATCAGACCCGCCAAGGACAACTGCCAGGCCCCACTGAAAACAAACAACACCTGGATGTCCACCCAGATAAAGTTTTGGGTTCCTGAATACCGCCAGTCCCTCCTATTTCTCAATGACCACCACAAGTCACCCTAGCTCTTCCTGTCAAATGTCCTCAGGCCACTTAAAACTGTATAAAAGCCTTTCCCTCTTTCAAACGGACATGACTTCCCAGGCCCCCCTCTCTTGGGACCCACGAACCTCGTCCGGGAGTGCACAATAAAGCCATGTTGTTTAGCCCCACTCTCTCTCTCTCTCTGTCTGTCTGTTTCTTTCGCCCCCGGAAAACTTTACATAAACAATCAATGATACTGTAAGTCCATCCCCCAAAGAAAGAAATCATAGTTCCTACCTCATTTTAAACACTCATACTCCATGAGTATCTCTAAAAGGAATGTTACCTAATAGATGACCATAAGAATCCTACTAGCAATAAATATTAATATTTGACTATTTGTCACAAATTTTGCTCTACATGTCCTAATAATGCTGCTCTTCACATAAAAGGATAGCTAATCCGTCATTAAGATACATAACTTATTTAGTGACAACTGGATTTAGACTGACTCTGAATGCCTAAGGTTAAAAATAAATGGCTAAATATAAAGTCCAAAACCACACTACTCTAAGTGATCTATGTGGGGGAGATCTACCACCTAGTCCCCATGCCTGAAATGCCTATAGTACATTCATGTAGGAGAGAAGGACCAGGTCCAGCCTGCACATCCTGTACCTTACCAAGCTTTCAGGCCTCATTGCTCCTATGAGCTCTACTGTGGTGTCTCTCAGCAACCCTGAACCAATTACTCTACCTCCTAGCCCCCCACTTAGCTATCACAGCTCCTCCAAACATGTATCCTTCCCTCGACTACACTGTAAACTCAATAGCTACAAGAATTTCAGGTCACACAAACCAGCAATGACCATGCCTGGCACATAGTTGGTACTCAGTAACTGTTAAACAAAAGGATAAATGAAAAACTAAGCTAACCAACTAAACTTTAACTGTTTCAACTAACACTATGTCCCTAAACAAAAACTGTTTATCCCTATAATTAAGAATGAATTAATCTCAGTAAGTTCATATTTAAACCTTTTCTTTCCTGGTCTATACTATGAGGTGGCTTGGGTCGGAGGGGGCCATCTGTCATCCAAAGTAACTAAAAGTCAAAGAAGATTCAGTGATCCAACTGCTTTCACTTAAGTGCTAAATGCTCTATTTGCTCTGCATTATAACAAATGCAAAAATATATGGATAGTTCTCATACTTGTTCATGAGTAATTGGGCTTCTTTCTATTGAAATTCATGTTCCTCATATTCTCACACTCAAAGTACACTCTGGGGAAGGTAAAAGAGAAGGGCAATCAAAATCTTAGTTCAGCAAGTTACTCATTCCTAAACAACTACTTGTATAACATATAGTTTATATCACTTGATCAGTAATTCATATCTATGTTTTTAATTCCTTGCTTCAACCTCTAATCCTTTTATTAACCTATAAAAAGACACCCCAAAATGGTACTATTGACACAAAATGGCCAGAACTAATTCAGTAATTTGAATGAATTTTTGCTTATAAAACTATATGGCTCTAGCCTTAAACTCTAAACAACAAATATGTCTAGCTATGAAACTTTCACAGGGTACTTTCATTTAAAAAGATGAACTATGATATGTAAGAAATGTGGTATTTATATTATTTTGAAGCTTTGAGTTTAAAAAAAGTCTAAAATTCCTAGTTAGCATACTAGTAGTTTATAGTTGTTACCACAGTAGTAGCTGGAGGAAGTGTTATAGGTAGAAGAGTTCTAGTAATAATAGAGAAGGAAGAGGAGGTAGAGAGCAGGTTTACAGTTTAAGCTGCTGAGTGCCAGTACTGATACTAAGTGCTTTATTTCTATTACTTCATATAACCCTCAGAAACCCCTTTAAAGGGGGCATTATTATTTTTCCTATTTTACATACGAGGAAATTAAAGATTAAAGAAGTAATTTTCCCAAGATAAAAAGAAACTAACAAAACTAGTAAGGGGTATAACAAGGAACTGAACCAATGTTTAACTCTAAAAGCCCTCTTAATTATTATACTACATTTAAATTCATCAGATAATCCAAAAACTTCAAAGTAAATCAAGTTCAGAGGACTAATTTTAGTATGGTGAGACTAGATTTAAGATCTAAGAACAGGCCGGGCATGGTGGCTCACACTTGTAATCCTAGCACTCTGAGAGGCCAAAGTGGGAGGATCCCTTGAGGTCAGGAGTTCTAGACCAGCCTGAGCAAAAATAAGACTCTGTCTCTACCACAAATAGAAAAAATTATCTGGGCATGTGGCACACTCCTGTAGTTCCAGCTACTTGGGAGGCTGAGGCAGGAGGATCGCTTGAGCCCAGGAGTTTGAGGTTGCAGAGAACTATGATGACACCACTACATTTTACCTGGGGCAACAGAGACTGTGTCTCAAAAAAAAGTGTGTGTGTGTGGGTTTGCATCCAACTCTTACAACTCAACAATAAAAAATCAGATAACAAATTACTAAATGGTCAAAGGATTTGACATTTCTCCAAAGATATACATATAAGCACATAAAAACATGCTTGACATCATTAGTCATCTGGCAAATGCAAATCAAAACTACAATGTGTAACCACTTCATACCCCCTAGGATGGCAATTTAAAAAAACAAAAAAACCCAGAAAAGTGTTAGAGAGGATGTGGATAAAGTAACTGGAATCTTCATACATTACTGGTGGGAATGAAAAATGGCACAACTGCTACAGCAATTAATAAATTAAACATAGAATTACCGTATGACTGAGTACTTCTAAGTATATATACCCAAAAGAACTGAAAACATGTTCACACAAAAAACCTGTACATGAATGTTCACAGTAGTATAATATTATATATAATTTCCAAAAAGTAGAAACAACTCAAGTGTCTATCAATTGAGAAGTAAACAAAATATGGTATATTTATTTATTTATTTTTTGAGACAGAGTCTTACTCTGTTGCCCAGGCTAGAGTGAGTGCCGTGGCGTCAGCCTAGCTCACAGCAACCTCAAACTCCTGGGCTCAAGTGACCCTTCTGCCTCAGCCTCCCGAGTAGCTGGGACTACAGGCATGCGCCACCATGCCCGGCTAATTTTTTCTATATATTTTTACTTGGCCAATTAATTTATTTCTATTTTTAGCAGAGACGGGGTCTCGCTCTTGATCAGGCTGGTTTTGAACTCCTGACCTTGAGCGATCCGCCTGCCTCGGCCTCCCAGAGTGCTAGGATTACAGGCGTGAGCCACCACGCCCGGCCTAAAATATGGTATATTTACACAATGGAACATTATTCTACCACAAAAGAAATGAAGTACTACTAACACATGCTATAATTATGGATGAGCCCTGAAAACATTATGGTAAAGTGAAAGAAGCAAGACATAAAAGGTCACATATTGTATGATTCCATTTATATGAAATGCCCAGAACAGGCAAATGGATTAGTGGTTGTCAGGGGCTGGGGACAGGGGAGAATAGGAAGTGACTGCTAATGGGTAAGGGGTTTCTTTTTGAAGTGACAAAAATGTTCTGAAATTAGATCAATACACAACTTTGTGAATATACACAAAACTGATGAACTGTACACTTTAAAATGGTGAATTTTATGGTAAGTGAATTATATCTTAACAAAAAACCAGTAAAAAACAAGGTCTACAAAATAACTTAATTCATGAGTTACCACAGGAATAAGAGAATTAGTATTCAGCCTACAGGTGACGCCGAGTCTAAAACTACGCATCCAAAACAAATAAGATTTAGTCAGGGGGCTGATTTCAACAAAAATTCCCAAGTGCAGAAGACGTAGAAATGAGAGCTGTAACTAAGGAACCAGGTAAGCAAGCCCAAGAAAATGACTGCCAAAGCACAGCTCCTTTCAACTTAACTGCTATCAGGCAAAGCAATTACAGCTATACCTAACTTTAAGCAAATCTAGTACTTTTAAGAACAGATCTTCATTCCAGATAAATGGGGGAGTGATATGGTCACCAATTACTTCAAAAAGATTAAAGAAATAATTAAAATCAAACGGGATGTGGGAGGAACCTAAAATAGCACACAAACAGTACCAATGAACCTAATTTTATTATAAGTGAATAACATAACTATAGAGAAGTAGGTAGAAAAGAACCAAGTCAAAAAACTTTAGGAAACAGAATTTGCCTTTGGGCAAGCTAAAGACAAATATTGTACTCTAGTTTAAAAATGTGTTTCTCCACTATTTGGTTGATGGGTACACCAAAAGTCCAGATTTCACCACTATACAATATATACATGTAATAGAATTCAACTTGTACACCCTAAATCTATTAAAAATTTTTAAAAAGGAACTATAAATAATATGTGTTTCTCACAGGGGAATGGGTTAGTAATTCTGAAACTACTTTCATGTGTGTGTACTAGGATTAAACAAGTCAGTCCCTATATTGTGGATAACAACTAGGTTTCTCACCTTTGGAGAAGGAAGTAACAAGGAAAGGGAAATGGCTTGAATAGAGAAAAGACTAAAATGAATCCTGTGGTGGGAGACTAGGACTGGAAGCGTCAGTATGCACTCACAGTTTTTAATTTATATACACAGATGGATACATATGGAAACAAAAATATGTGCATGCATGTTACTATAATATCATACTGCTAGCTCTACCTACTGAGAGGACCTAGAAGCAATGACACCACAGTAGCATGGAGCACAGCTGGCACTAAGATCTTGGTTTCTAGATACCATTCTCCAATAAAATGAACAGCTTCTCCAAAAAAAATGGTTGATTCCATGGCAAGCAGGAAAATTACAAGATGCACCTAGAGCATCTTGTGGTAGCAAGAAAGTAAATTAGTGCTCACAAAACGGGACCATTGCAGAAAGGACAGAGGAGCAAATTTCAAAGTGCTCTCAATAACCAAAACTGGAATGATTTGAGCAACAAAATATTATTAGATTTTAACCCACAAAGTAAAATAAATAACCATGAATCAATGTAAATAAATAACTGGATAATTCATAAATTAAGGAAAAGGGACAGTACTTCCTCAATAGAATTCCAATTAATAAATACAGTAGGAATGAAGGAAGTAGAAAATCACCAGTAAGCTAACACCACACCAGTAACCGCTGCCAGCAAGAAGCATTGATAGATGAAAAACTGGCCCATGGAAAGTATGAGACATATGATTATTTGCAGTACCTCCCCACTAGAGAAAGGAAATTAATTACAAAGGAATTATTACTTATTATACTACAAAGGTAAAATTAACATTATTAATTACAAAGGGGAAAAAAGTAACTTTACAATGGGGAAATCTGGCAGACACCACTCCAACCAAGCGATCACATTAACTTGACCAGTCATAAGACGTACACATAATTTACTCATAATCATGAGTAAACTAGTAATATTGCAGGAAAAAAAAAAAAAAGAAATGTAAAACAAGACTGTGGTCCTTTGTGAGAGATATCACTTTCCCTGGAATCTATGCTACTAGCCCAGTATTCAACTATGGTAACAAATGGTAGATTCCTTCATACCTTCTAGTATCTGTGTACAACCAATGACGTTCATTGCATAAAGCGGTTAATTGATTAGCTTATTTTACAGGCAAACCAAACCCTTATGAAACCAAAGACATTATCCTGGAATCCTGTACACCCTGTGCTTACTGACCTAAATGGCTACAAGTACAATGGGGAGCCATATAAGACTTTAAAAGCAATTTACAGTCAGATACAATTTAGTATCATCAAAAGCTACCAACACTGAATTCCAAAGGTTTAAGATGAATAAGAATTTCTTTGCTGCCACAAAATGTACTCCACTACTTATTTTCCATTTTAAGTGGTCTCCTTCAAAAGCTAATGTTTCAAACCAACTATTTAATGAACCAGCCTGGGAAACACAGCAATACCCCATCTCTACAGAAATAAAAATAAAAAAATTAGCTGGGTGTGGTTGTGTGCACCTGTAGTCCTAGCTACTCAAGAGTATCACTTGAGCCCAGGAGTTTGAGATTACAGCAAGCTATGATTGCACCACTTCACTCCAGCCTGGGTGACAGAGCAAGACCTTGTCTCTAAAAACTCCAAAAAAAAGGAAAACAGGCACAATATTATTTCTAAATTCTACCTGCAATTAATAAAAGATAGATTAAGAAGAGTTGAATAGTTTACTAAACTCAAGCACCTTTACTTATATTAAATTCATCCTATTGATGGGAAAATTAAGGTAAAAAATAAACATTTTACAAAAAAGGGAAAGAGATTAGCAGCAAAGAATTTCCAGTGTCTCCCTAAAAATGGGAATGCCACACAACTATGTACATGCAAGTAGACATTAAACACTGATAGGGAGGTGCTTACATGGAATTTTGTAAATGGATAAAAAGGAAAAGGGTATTACAGACACATGTCTGGCATTTTCTAAAAATAATTCAGAACACTTCAGTCTTGATTTCAAAGAACACTAAAATTGCTTTCAAATTATAAAAGTTCTGAGAGCAATAGATAGATAATACTTACAATGTATTTACAGGCTAAAAAGTAAAACTAAGGGTTTAATTTCATTGATTAGTAGCTAAAACTTTTAATGGAGCTTTTAACAGTTTTGCCTACTGGTAAATAAACAGTAAATCATGAAATACTACAAGTCTAAACCAAAGTAGAATCAAAATCATAATTTGATAAAATTACGAGGAAAGCATTAAGATTATAAAAGCTACTATAGGTTTCCTAGGCATCCCACTCATCTCTCAGAAAAAATGTGAAGCCTTGAAATTAGAAATTAAAACATCAGTGACCAAAAGTGATTTCTGTAAATCTGTTCATCAACTAAAGTAAGGGAAATCAGCATTTGCTGAGCTCTCTTTCATGCCAGGTACTTGTACATACCCTGCTCTATCTAATCCTAACAAACCTGAGGTAGAGTCATCATCTCTTTACAAGTAAAGAAACCAAGGCCAGAGTTAACTTTCTTGCCTTTAGTTAGTTAGAACAGTGTTTCTCAATCTTGGCACCACTGACATCTGGGTCCAGATAATTATCTGGGAAGGGGTGGTGTTATCTTATATATTACAGCATGTTTACCAGCATCCTAGATCTCTATCCACTGAATGCCAGTAGCATCCCCACAGTTGTGATGACCCAAAAATGTCTTGAGACATTGCCAAGTGTCCCTTGGTGGGGCAAAATCACCCCTAGATAAGAAACACTGAGTTAGAGAGAGGTAGCCACTATTTTCGTCCAATTGACAGTAGGAAATATCCCAGACTCTATTGAAGCTGAATAAGGGACAACTTGAGGGTTTCTGCCCTCAAGAGGTCACTTTGAACCCTGGTGTTCGATTTAAAACCTCTCTCCATAAAGTCCTATGAGACTCACACAGCGACAGCCTGACCTTCTACATATTCTAGTCGGGCAGTGCCCAAATCAGCTCACTCCACCAACCAGTGTCACCTCCACTCACCCACCTACACCGGCTTGACATCTTATATAGTTATTTCTGACTTGACATTGACCTTCACTCCCTGTATCTAGTCATTGCCCAAGTCCTGGTGGTTTTTCCTAGGAGTAAAATGTCTCTCTCATCCATTCTTATTTTCCATTCCCATCACCTTAATGTATATAAAAGCCAAACTCCCCTTATTTTTCTTCTAACAGAAGAAATTAGAAGGAACTAATCTTTCTCAGTCCCTCACATGAATTAGGGGTATTTATCAAGACATAACTGAACTACCAACTTCTAGGGTAGGGGGCTGGCAGACCTTAAAGAGTAGTCTGCAAAGACCACATCTTCTTTCTATGGGGTGGAGAAGGAAGCTGGAATTTCCCATCTGAGACACTAGTTTCATAAGCCAGATGTTAACTCTCAGTAGACAGTAGCCCTTACAAGCATTAAAAAAAGGATAAAGATTTGGTTTGCATGCCATTACAAAGTGACCTGTAAGCTATTTCTGGCACTTGTGCCATGAATCGCTTTTGCTTGCTCCAAGGGAATGTAGAACTGACACTCCACAGAACAAGTAAGATATGACTCCCAAAGAAAGCTTGAAGCAACTAGTATTTCTGTCCCTGCTAACATAGAAATCCACATGAAAGTAAAACAAACCTTCCTCTAGGGAAACACTAAAATAGATGGCCAAACAAAATCTAGAGAAATAACTGCACACAAAGAGAGATATAAATGTATTTATATATCATATATAACATGTATGAGATATATATATATCATATATAACATGTATGAATAAAATCACAGCATCAAAAGGCTAATTTAATTATACTACAAATGAAAAAGGCTCTGATTTCAGATGAGAGAAAATCTAGGACCTGATTTGATCTTGCCCTTAGGCAGAGAATAAAATTTTATTGGACTAATGGTCCTTAGGAAATGCTTTTACCCTTTTTTAACTTCAAAACATAATAACCAAGATAAATTTCTGAAATTTACAATCTAATCAAAACTTTCAATTTATATTTCACATTTTTAAAAAACAATGTTCAAAAAAAGTATGATGAGTGACAGCCTTTCCACTTTGGTTATTATTTGAGTTTTTCTTTTATAAAGGGCTGAACATCAAACAACAGAGTGACAAATATATTTAGTATTTGGAGTCCTGCTGTTATTCCAACTTCTCTAGGCTATTTGTTTTAAGTAAATAAATTAATGGAGGCCAGGTGCAGTGGGTCACACCTGTGATTCTAGCACTTTGGGAGTCTGCCACAGGAGGAGTGCTTGAGGCCAGGAGTTCTAGACCAGCCTCAGCAACATAGCAAAATCCTGTCTCTACCAAAAAAAGAAGAAAAAAAGAATTAGCTAGGCATGGAGGTGTGCACCTGTAGTCTTAGCTACTCAGAAGGCTAAATAAAGCCAGGAGGATTGCTTGAGCCTAAAGAGTTTGAGGTTACAGTGAGCTCTGATGATACTACTACACTCTAGCCCAGGCAACAGAGCAAGACTTTGCCTCAAAACAAAAAACAAACAAACCAAAAAAAAAAAAAAGGAAATAATTGCTACAAAGATGCGTCAGTATCTCAGAGCTTTCTAAAAGAATAAACATTGTCATGCTAAATTGCTGCATTTCCTCCTAGGGATCACAAGTTTAGGTCAGCACATTTATGAAATGACCAAACGTCAAATCTAAAGGCCTTTACTTGACTAAACAATTGTAATTAACCGGTATGCTAAATAATTCCAACTCATACATTCTCTAATATTTCTAGCAGGAAAAAAAAGCAGAAACTGAAATTGAATAAGATGCCCAATACAGCCATCTTAAGATAATGCTTCTGACCCCAGCTATTTCTGTCCTACTGTCTATAAGATAGCTTTTTAACATTGTATTCAAACTTTTTCTAAATGTATCACAAGTTTAGCCTAAGCTAACCTAATGTAACACAATTTGTGTAATTTACTTGTAATCCTAAAATTTATATCTTTGTCAACAGCAACCTAAAGCCAAAAGACAGAAGATATAGGGTTGATCCTTGAACACCAGGAATTCAAAGTGTGTGGGTCCAGTTATATTTGAATTTTCTTCCTCCTCTGCCACCCCTGAGACAGCAAGATCAACTCTTCCTTTTCCTCCTCCTCCTCAGCCTATTAAATGTGAAGACAATGAGGATGAAGACTTTTATGATGATCCACTTCCACTTAATGAACAGTAAGTATATTTTCTCTTCCTTATGATTTTCTTAATAACATTTTCTTTGGTAGTTTACTTTGTTGTAAAAACACAGTATATAATACATATAACATACAAAATATGTGCTAATCAACTGTTTATGTTACCAGTAAGGCTTCTAATCAACAGCAGGCCATTACTAATAGTGAAGTTTTAAGAGAATCAAAAGTTATGTGTGGATTTTTAACTGCACAGTGGGGTCGGCTCCCCTAATCAAGTTGTTCCAGAGTCAACTATATTAGCAAATGCATATAAATACCAGCCATATACATTTAAGAGGAAATTTATCACCATAGCCTCAACTTTTCTGAGACATCCTTTCCTGCATGAAATAATGGCATTAACGTCAGCACTCACCTAACCAGTTTTTACCTTACTGCCTTTTACCAACACTTGTTCATATGAAAAGAGTAAAGATAATCTTGTCACAACTGATGCCTGAAACCATTACAAAAAGAATTTGTGTTTTAACAAAGTAAATGTGAGGGGACCTCTTGAACTGAGGTATTTTAAGATGTTACATGTAACAATGATGCAATTTAAAATTCCCTCAAACTAACTTTTCCATCAAACCACGGTATTCTTTCCACCTTTAAAAAAAAAAAATTAACCTTGTAAAACAGATCATGGTTAACCAAGATCTCAAAAGAAAATCAGCCTTGGGCCCTAGGGGTATGTTCCCTAGGAAACTGTTTTGTTTCACTATGCTACAATTAACATAGCTGAATTCTGCTGACTTCAAATGAATAATAAAAACATTAAGACAAATCAAGTATTTAGGATTCAATTGACAGAAGGGTACTGCTTACAAATAATCTCTGCTGCATCCTTCCTCTGGCTTAAATTACTACAGTTTATAAAATGCTGTCACATACACAATCTCTTTCGGTTTCAACTCTTTTCCAGAGTATTAAGAATATCATTTTATTGACAAAAATGCAAACAAAATAAACTATATTTTCCACACCTAAAGATATAAGATATTTTTATAACCTGATTCCTATTTTCCATAAAAGGAATACAATACAGAAAAGGAATCATCTCTTTCTCCTCATAGCTTCTCCAACTATCCTAACACAATCTTTTCCTGAGACATTCCTAGATGATTAACAATTCGAAATTGAATAAGAAAACTATTTTTAAAAGTATAAATACAAATACTTTAATTTTCAAATGCCAGCCAAAAGAGACTGGGGGGATTACTTTCCAGATCTATTAGCTTTGCCTACCATCTTAAATTAACCATGTCCGAATTACTTTCCTATCCTAGTCAAAAATTTAAGGCTGTATTAGTTTCATGTGCATTAAATTTACACTTTTTTAATGGGAAACGCCAAATTTATTCCATTGATGGGAAAGAGAAGCTATTTACAAAATTCTCCACCTAGAATTGTCTAGGAAGCTAGCCCTTTACACATGCAAACAATCTTTAAAAATCAGAAAAGAGCCATTTAACTGTACATTTCAGATTCCTAAGTGGTTTATGTTTATATTTGTGATAAACATGTAAAAAGGAATTCTAAATAGTGTGCATAAAATCCTAACTCACAAATGGATATCTAGGGCCAGTCCCTGAAATTCCAAGAAATGTACACTTCAAATGTTCCTAGTGATTGGCATGCAGTATTCATGGACCATCCTGGAATCTATAGCTAAAAACTGGTCAAGCTTTGCTGAGAAAATTTAAGTGGTCCCTGAAAAAAATGTCCAAAAGAATCGAAACTGAAGTGCCAAACAAAATACCACCACTGCTGAAGGGAACAACATGGATGAAGCCATTTTCTCCTTCCAAAACCATAGTAAACTTGGCAGGCTACCTCAGAACCTGCATGCTGATGCTCTAGGGAGCAACTATCAATTCTACACTGTTCACACCTAGAGCTATAAATTATCTGCATACCTACTGGAAAATTCTCTGTTACTGGGAAAGAATAGCATCATTCAAATACTCTTGCAAGCTGTGTGTCAACCATTGTTCTGGCCACTTTGCATACCAGGCTTCATTTGTTACTCACAGGAATCACCCAAGAGGCCATTACCCCATTTACAGATGAGAAGATTTACAAGTTAAGAAAGCTTAGAAGCATAGTAACTTGTTATTAATAGATTTTTATTCCAGGAAAAAATTACCTGTTAGGATTCAAATCCAAGCTAGTCTCTTTCCACACTGCCCTGGCTTCCTGATAGAGCTCTAACTTTTTGTATAGGCTTAAAGCACTAACACTACAGAAAATTCCTTACTTAACTCTGCCTATTCCTTAACAATGACAAGTTCAAACAGAGAATTTTGGCCACTACTGTTCCCCTTTCCAACAATCAACTGTCATGACAATATAGTAATGCTAGCTGGCATATTAGTATGTATCACAGGGCTAGGCTATTTACAATTAACATTCATTGAGCACTTACTATATGCCAGATACTGTTCTAAATGTTTGCAAACCAACCTCATAAGGTAGGTTCTATCATTATCCTTATTTTATAAAGAAACTGAATCACAGAATGTTTTAATAATTTGCATAAAGCCAAATAATGGTAAGTGGGAATCCAGCATTCAAATCAGGTTGCCTGGCTCCACAACTGAATCTCTTAAACTCTATCCTTCCTCTACCTCAAGAGAATTTATACAGGGTTTTTCATTTAATCCTCTCAACTCTGTAAACTAAACATTATCAATCCCAATTTATAGATAAAAAAATAGAGGCTCAAAAAGGTGTAGTAATTTGCCTAAAATCACACAGCTTTAAGTGGTTCAAGATAAGACTCAAGACAAGGCTTGAATCCATTTTTGTTTCACACCTCTAAATGATTAATACTATACCATGTCAAAGGAGGATACATAAAAAGGCAAGTGAACTATAAAAAGATATAGATATCAATCCATGTATTTTAAGATGGTCAAAGACTGAAAATTTCTAAGCCATATACATGTTCTTAAAAATGTTCAAATATGAAAAAAGGAAAAAACATGTTATGGTAGTTAGAAATTGGCAAAAACGTTCTCTTAATGGTCAAGAATAATGAGACAGAAAACCCCACAGGTTTTTAAGAATTGTAAAATCTTTTACTTTGAAGCCACATCATCATATTTGGCCATAAAATACAAACACAATCAAACACAACCACCCCCTCCCACTTTAGGAGATAATGAGAATCAGTATTATTACTCATGCTCTTCTTCCTAAGAGATCAAAAAACAAAAGCAACATTTAAGAATCCATCTACTTTTGGCTACTCTCTTAAATCTCGTAACATTTTGAAAATAAGTTCACAAACATCCATTAAGTTTTAGAGGTCTATGAAAGCATTTAATTTTGTCTCATGCAGAATGGATTTGCCTTTCTTAGATCTATAAACTAAGAGAGGAAAAAGGCTCAGAAAAGTGATTTTCCATACCACCAAACAAAAACATTACTGCTTTCAAATGTTTCTCAAGACCCAATTAGACAGTATAACTCCTCTGCAGTTACACTTTTGCATTTCAGAAAATGTCTTCCACCAATTATCCATCTAGAGTAAAATTGGAAAATATAATCATGCCTCTCATCATATTTCCTCCATATCCCTGAAGTCTCAGATTGCAAAAGAGATTACTGTATCTATAAGAAACATCTACTTTAAAATTACTAGTCCTTAGACATCAAGCTTACAGTCTCAACAATGGGGAAAAAAACTTAGAAGCAGCCAGCAAGCCTAACTGCAGCTCCTTTGTACCAGATACAGATTTTAAAAACTGTAATTTGTTAAGAATCTTTTATCGCATCTTGCAGCCTGGTGAAAGCTAGGGGGGGAAAAAAAGGATGATTGCACCAAAGTCAGAAGTCAGTCCAAAGAATAAGTGTGGTTGTTTCAGGAGGGGAAAAAAATCATTTACTGAGCTGTTCAGCGGTTTTAAAAAAATAAATCAGTGCTGTGTAGGAAAAGCATTAAATATTTTAATGAGGACAAAGGAATCAAGTAACATGTGAACGACAATATAAGGCATTCAAAGTGTACAGTGGACAAACAGGTTTCACTGTCAACCTCCTAAATGATGTTTTGAAATAGGGTAGAACTTTAAGAAAGAAAATGACTTCAAAATATTTCATTAAATTCAGAGAGGTTTTTTGTGAACTGAAAAACAATGAGCTTTTTTTAGCCAAAGCTAGAGATAATTAAAAATCATTTTCTTTCTTATAAATTAATCTAGTCACACACCATATCAAGGCTTGATATGGAAATATACAGAGATGCAGTCCATCCCCTTGCCCCCCTTTTCCACTTCCCCTCGGGTGATTCCTTTCAAATAGCTTTCATTTCAAATGCATAGATGCTATCTGAAATGAAAACTTCCCTTCCATCTCCTAAGCTAAAGAAAGAAGGAATTTCTGAGAAAAGCAGAATCAAGCTCAGTCACCCACAGAACCTTAATCCCCGAAAATCCCCATGTGACCAAAATAAAAGCTGGATACCCTAAACAAGCAAATCCTTGGACACCTCACATGCACAATAAAATAAAAAGGTGGAAAAAAGACAACTTAAAAACAAACCACCACACCCTCAACTCCGCGTTGCAACCCGTCTGCCAGGGGCCTTTACCTTCATTTTCCATCGAAACTGCACTCTGGTTGATGGCTACAAAGTCTTTAGTGTCAGCCACAGCCACACTGGGAATAGAGAGGAGAGGAGGACAAGGAAGAGAAGCCCCCGGAATCCCAGGCTGTCACCCCCGTTCCCGGCCACGCGTCCCACGGCTGCTCCCACCACCCCTAGCAGCAGCATCTGCAAGAGAAACCAGGAGAAGCGGCGCTGACGAAAGGGTAAGGGTGTCCCCCGCCCAGCCGCCACCTCGGGAGCCCCCAGAACCCGCACCCGCCCTCTCGGCTGCCCGCAACGTCCCCAGCTCACGCCACCCGGGCGGCGCCCTAGAGACAACCCCCAGCCGGGGTATCCCCGGACGCCCCCTTCCTTCAGGACGTGGAAGTTTCTGGAAATGGGGGCAAGAGGTAATACAGGTACCCTCTCAAAGATCCAGACCCCGCCCCTCCTCCAGGCTGCTGGGACTCACCCGCGGGGCTCGCGGGGGCGCCCCGCGCGCCTCGGGCGAATAGGAGCCGCTCGCGGGGCGGCGGCGCAAGGCGGGAGCCTGCTCGCGTCGTGAGAAGTAGTGAGCAGGAGGGCGGGCAGGGAGGGGAGAGGAGAGGAGGTGAGGGGACCGTCACGCTCGGCTCGGCCCGGCCGGTTCGGCTCGGCGCGGCCGCGCTGGTGTGCTCCCGCCTCCGGCTCCTGCGCTCCGCCCCTCCCCGCCGCCCGCCG
>VBSM01001681.1:5925627-5940496 GCA_008086735.1 Cheirogaleus medius
TGTAATCCTAACAATATTTGTACCCCCATTATATGATGAAATAAAAAAAAAAGTCTATACTACCCAAAGTGATCTACACATTCAATGCAATCCCTATTAAAATCAACATTATTTTTTGTAGATCTAGAAAAAATAATTCTATGTTTCATATGGTACTAGAGAAGACCCTGTATAGCCAAAGCAAACTTAAGCTAAGTTAAAAGAACAAATTGGGAGGCATCAATTTAACAGACTTCAAGCTATCCTACAAGACTAGAGTAATCAAAACAGCATGGTACTGGCACAAGACAGTGACATACACCAATGGATCAGAAAAGATTATCCAAATATAAAACCATCCTCTCATTGCCATTTGATCTTTGACAAAGCACACAAAAACATACACTGGGGAAAAGAATATTCAATAAATAGTGCTGGGAAAATTGGATAGCCACATGTAGAAGACTGAAACAGGATCCTCACCTCTTACCACTCACAGAAGTCAACTCACAATGGAGCAGACTTAAACCTAAGGCATGAAACTATAAGAATTCTAGAAGAAAATGTTGGAAAAACTCTTAAAGACATTGGCCTAGACAAAGAATTTATGAAGAAGACCCCAAAAGCAATCACAGCAACAACAAAAATAAATAAATGGGACCTGATCAAATTAAAAAGAGTCTGCATAGTCAAGGAAACAATCATTAGAGCAGTCTACAGAATGGGAGAAAATATTTGCATGCTATACATCTGATAAAAGGCTGATAACTAGAATCTGTAAAGAACTCAAGCAAATCAGCAAGAAAAAATCAAACAACCCCAATAAAAAGTGGACAAAGGACATGAACAGAAGCTTTTCAAAAGAAGATATACTAATGGCCAACAAACATGAAAAAATGCTCAATGTCTCTAATTATCAGGGAAATGCAAGTCAAAACCACAATGGGCTATCACTTAATGCCAGTGAAAATGGCTTTTATCATAAAAGCCCAGAACAGCAAATGTTGGTGTGGATGTGGAGAGATAGGAACATTCATACACTGTTGGTGGGACTACAAACTAGTACAACCTTTATGGAAAATAGTGTGGAAATCCTTCAAAGAGCTAAAAGTAGAACTAACATTTGATCCAGCAATCTCACAACTGGGTATTTACCCAAAAGAAAAAAAAGACACTTACACTCTAATGCTTATAACAGCAAAATTCACCATTGCAAAGATGTGGAAGCAACCCAAGTGCCCACCAATACATGAGTGAATTAATATGTGGTATATGTATGCCATGAAGTACTACTCAACCATAAAAAAATGGTGACCTAATACCTCTTGTATTAACCTGGATGGAACTGCAGATCATTCTTTTAAGTGAAGTATCACACGAATGGAAAAACAAACAATACATGTACTCACCATTACATTGTAACTAATCAATCAACACTGATCTGCATATATGGAAACACATTCATCAGAAATCAAGCAGGTGGAAAGGGGTAGGAAGAGGTGGGTAAATTCACACCTAACCGGTACAGTGCACACTATCTGGGGGATGGGGACACTTACAACCTTGACTCAAACTGTATGAAAGCAATTTATGTAACCAAAGCGTTTGTACCCCATAATATTCTGAAACTATATGTGTGTATATATATATATATATATGTAAAATCTTCTATACAAAAATCAATAATTTATATCATAGATTTTTGGGGTAACAAAAAATGTATAGTCCTAGATTGTAACAGCTATTTTTTGTAAAAACAAAAACCGAAAAAAACCCCGATATTCCAAATTATATACACCTCAAGATTTATTTTGAGACATAAATGTACCCATTTAAGAGATAACATTCTGTCTAGTTTCCAAACTTGCCAATTCATCTCTTTCCCCAAAACATTTGACTGTAATAAATGTGTAGTGAAGACCTATTGAATGAATGAGTGATCTGGAAAGTGGTCATCTTAAATAAATATTTGTTGTTGAATAGATAAATATAATCCCACCTTTGACTTTGCTACTTTTTTACTATGATCAAACTAAAATACATGCTTCTGGTTTCCTGTAAAGCAAAGAGGAATTAAGGAATTCTAAGACATTTAAAAATGAACATATGTTTCCAAAAATCACAAAGGGGTTAGCTAGGACAATGTGATCTGAATGGGAATAAGTCCTAATCATTGCAGTATTGAGCACTGGCTAGAGCAAATAAATTGCACACCCAGATTTTGAGCCCAGGTCACCATTTGAAATTAAAAGATAACATGTTGAGGTGGTTGCTTCCATGCATGTGGGAAATTTCAGCTGAGCCTGTGCTTTGGATTTTAATGGCATGCATATCAATGCCTGACAAAACTGAAAGCACTATACAGCAGGTCTTCAAATAACATCATTCCTTTCAATGTTGATTTGTTATAATGTTGATGAGAAAAAGAAAATTGATTCCTGGCCTGGAAAACTCTGTTGTTTGTATGTTCTCTCCTTGTCTGCATGGGTTTTCTCCAGGTACTCCAGTTTCCTCTCACGTCCCAAAGACGTGCACGTTAGGATAATTGTTATGTCTAAATCTTCCCAGTAGGAATGAGTGTAGGTATGCGTGTGAGTTCACCCTCTGATAGAATTTCATCCCATCCAGGATTAGTTCCCACCTTGTACCTTGAGCCGCTGAGATAGGCTCCAGCCACCCACAACCCTGAACTGGAATAATTGGGTAAATAATTGTCTTACTTATTTTTATTCATCTTTCTTAAATGTATGAATATATCACATTTTTTTCAATGTTTAATATTAGAAGTGTTTTGGTCTTTATTTAGGAGTTTGGTGATGTTTTTGTGACTAGAAATATGCCATGGGAACTTGACTCTTGTTTATATCAATTAGCCTATGGTAAAATTGGTTTCATTATACATTGCTTTGCCTAAAGTCATAGTTTCCACAAACCTATCGATGATGTTAAGTGAGTACTTACTGTACTCACCAGCACCATCTTCAGTCATTACCTTAGGGATCAAGGAATTTACTCTTAATTCCTGGACAAGACAGCTAGGAAGCTATGTATAACCAACAGGCCTTAGACTGGCTGAGTAAGTTAAATTGCCACTGGCCAGTATCTTCTACCAACTTTGAAAGCTTTGCTGATCATTGGTTGTCACAAATAGTTGAAGCTATAGGACTAATTCTATCTCCTCTCTACAGGCCACTGGCTGTGTTTATAATAGCCTAGGCCTCCTCCCTCCATTTAAATGCTTTCTCAATTTCACATCAGAAACATTTTCAGTCTGTTTATCCTGCTACACACTGGGGTCTGAGTAGAGCTTTGGGAAAGGTTGTGTTTCCTATACCTCTAAAGTGGCACATTTTTGCACTTCAAAATTTTCTAACCCAACATTTTCTAGAAGTCAGATATTTTTTGCAAAGCTTGCATCTTTGCCTGAACTTGTCCCATGTCCTTACAGGCCCCCTGCAGAAATCATCTCTCTCCACTGTGCTTCCTATTGTGAGAATAAATAAGAAAAAAAGGCCAAAAAAAAAGCCATTATGATAATAAAATAGATACACAACACAGAAACAGCCAAAGGCTTTATAAGGATCCTGAAGTTTAGCCCTGAACAATCATGCAAACAGACCACTACTTTTATTAAGCATGTGACATAAAATATGGAACCCATATCAAGGAGATGGTTTGTTTGTAAGACAGATAATGGAGAAGAGGGAATGACAATTTGGCAATATGTTTTGCGAAATAGATGATAGAGAAAAAGAACTACAAATTAGCAGGAAAGAGTTTTTGCAACACAAGCAAATTGTTAAACCTTTGGATTAGAAAGTGTATTACTACAAAGAAAGATCAGGTAGAAAATTAGATTAGAAGCATTAACAGTATGCCTTCAGGCAACTGTATTTTTCCTTTCTTGGTTATAAAAGGTAATGTTTGTGTAGCCTATATCATAAGATATTTTAAAAATTTGATATTACCAAATGTCCTATCTTTGGGGGAATTAGAAAAATGGGAGTTTAGGGAGAAGCTTTCTACATGTTAGAAACAAATAAGCTAAAATGAAAATTTAGGGCTTGAACTGGCCCAATCAGCCCCCAATTCAAACAACTGAATGCAAAACTGTTTTCTAAGAAACTGATACATCAACTAATAGGAATATTAGGATTCTAAATGAGCAGTGTCCCAATATGGAATATTTAATAGAAAGCTTACAAACTAAAAATGATGTCGGTCCTTTGAGGACATTGAAGGGAACTCTCTGTTATATTCCAAATGATAAAGTATTTTGTCACTAACATGATGATTGATCCTCAAACATTCATTCCTGGCCACTCCCACCACCTACATGTACCACTCAAAAACCCAAGGAATAGCCCACTCAGGGCCCACCACTACCACCATGCTGACTAGGGGTCCAAGGGCCAGTCTGCCCAAGGCCCACTGCCACTACCACTGGCAACCCTGCCTGCCTACTCCAGCAGTAGGGCCACCATGCACTCATGTGCTGCCCAGGGGCCCAAGGACCAACCCACCTGGCATCCCCATATAGCAATGCTGTCCCATGGCTTCCACAAACAACCACAACTTAAGCCACTGAGGAACTCACAGATACAACTGACATTGATTACAGCTGAAGAAATCATATGGCAACTACACTAGTGTCCTCACTTTGGCTAAAGCCAAAGCACTCTACCCAACTGACACTATAGATACATCTACAGGAAAAAGTCTTTGTGAATGCTACTCCATAAAATTGGAAGAAGCAGCTGTTACACCAGATATGCAGTTATCAATGTAGGGAAACAAGAAACATGAAAAAAGCAAGGAAACATGACACCTCCAAAGGAACACAATAATTCTTCATAATAAACTTCAAAGAAGAGGAAATGGATGAAATACCTGAAAAGGAATTCAAATAATGATCTTAAGGAAACTCAGTGAGATGTAAGAGAACACAGATAGACATTACAAGGAAATCAAGAAAACAATTCATGCATGATCTGAATGAGAAAGTCAACAAAAAGATATCATTAAAAAAGAACCAAATATCTTAAAACTGAAGAATTTAATGAATGAAACAAATAATATAATCAAGAGCTTCAACAATAAACTAGATCAAACAGAAGAAAGGGTTTTTGAACTTGAAGACAAGTCTTTTGAAATAAACCAGACCAAAAAAAAAGAAAAGAATGAAGAAAGCCTACATGAAATATGGAACACCATTAAAAAAACAAATATTTGCGTTTTGAAGTTTGAGAAGGAAAAGAGATGAGTAAAAACATAGAAAACTTATTTAATAAAATAATAACTGAAAACTTAAGCTATATAGACATCCAGATATAGGAAGCTCAAAGATCTCCAAATAGCTTCTACCTAAAATAGTCCTCTCCAAGGTATAGTATAAAGTGTCAAAGTCAAAGACAAAGAGAATTCTAAAAACAGCAAGAGAAAAGTGTCAAGTCACATTTAAGGAAATCCCAATCAGACAAATAGCAAATTTCTCAACAGAAACCTTACAGGCCAAGAGAAAATAGGATAATATATTCAAAGTGCTTAAAGAAAAAAAACACTGCTAGCCAAGAATACTATACCCAGCAAATCTGTTCTTCAGAAATGAAGGAGAAATAAAGTCAAGCAAAAACTGAGGGAATTAATCACCATTAGGCCATCCTTCAAGAAATGCTTTAGGGAGTCCTATATCTGGAAGTGAAAGAACACTATCAACCATCATGAAAACACAGGAAAGTATAAAATCTTTGATAGAGCAGTTACACAAATGAGAGAGAAAGGAATCAAACATTATCACTATAGAAAACCATTATCACTATAGAAAAGTGCAGAGAGAAACTATAAGAAAGGAAGAATGGAACAAAGGATATACAAAGCAATCAGAAAACAACAAAATAACAGCAGCAAATCCTCATTTATCAATGATAACTTTGAGTGTAAATGGTTTAAATTCCCCAATTAAAAGATATAGACTGACTGAATGGATTAAAAAAAAAAAAAACAGACCCAACTATATGCTACCTACAAGAAATTCACTTCATCTGTAAAGACACAAATAGATTGGAAGTGAAGGAATGGAAAAAGATATTCCACACAAATAGGAACCAAAAGTGTGCAGGAATAGCTGTCCTTATATCAAACAAAATAAATTTTAAGTCAAAACACATAAAAAGAGACAAAGAAGGTCATTATATAATGATAAAAGGATCAGTTCAGCAAGAGGACATAGCAATTGTAAATATCTATTCAACTAATACCACAAATATTGCTTTATAGCAAATATTATTGGAGCTAAAGAGAGAGATAGACCCCCCAATATAATAAAGTTGGGAACTTCAACACCTCACATTCAGCATTGGACAGGTGATCCAGGCAGAAAATCAACAATGAAACATGGATTTAAACTGAACTGTAGAAAAGCAAGGACAAACCAAACCCAAAATTAGTAGAAGGAAAGGAACAATAAAGATTAGAGCAGAGATAAACAAAATTGAGACAAAAGAAAAACAGTACAAATGATTGACAAAATGAAAAGTTGTGATTTTTTTGAAAAAAACAAAATTGACAAAACATTAGCTATGCTGAGGGAAAAAATAGGAAGACCCAAATAAATAAAATAGAAAACAAAAAAAGAGGAATTATAACTGATACCAAGAAATACAAAAGTTCACAACATATGAACAACTATATGCCAACAAGTTGGAAAACCTAGAGGGAATGGATAAATTTCTGGACATATTTAACCTACAAAGAGTGATCCAGAAAGAAATAGAAAACCCAAACACACCAATAATGAGTAGAAAGAGTGATGCATTAATAAAAGTCTCCCCATAAAAAAAAAAACCAAAAATGGATTGTTTTACTGCTGAATTTTACCAAACTTTTAAAGAGGAACTAACACTAATTCATCTCAAACTATTCTAAAAAATTGAAGAGGAAGGAGGAGGGTACTCTTTCTAATTCATTCAATGAGGCCAGCATACCATAATACCAAAAACAGATGAGGACACAACACAAAAAGAAAACTACAAACCCATATCCCAGATGAACATAGATGTAAAAATCCTCAACAATATACTAGCCACCAAATCCAACAGCACATCATAAAGATAATACACCATGATCTAGTGGGATTTATCCCAGGGATACAAGGATGGTTCAACATATACAAATCAATAAATATGATAAGCCACATTGACAGAATACAGGACAAACCCATATGATCATCTCAATAGATGCAGAAAAAGCATTTGATAAAATTCAAAATCCCTCCATGGTAAAAATCTCAACAAATTAGGTATAGAAGGAAGATATCTCAATACAATAAAGGCATATATAATAAGCCCACAGCTAACATCATAATGAGTGGGGAAAAGCTGAAAACTGAAAGCTTTTCCTCTAAGAACCAAAATAAGACAAGGATACATACTTTTACCACTTCTATTCAACATATGACTGAAAGTCCTAGCCAGAGCAATTAGATAAGAGAAAGAAATAAGGAACATCTGAATTGGAAAAGAGGGAGTCAAATTGTCCCTCCTTGTGGATGACATCTTATATATAGAAAAACCTAAATACTCTGCCAAAAAAAAAATTTTAGAACTGGTAAATGAATTCAGTAAAATTACAGGATACAAACTCAACATACAAAAATCAGCAGCATTTCTACATACCAATAATGAGCTAGCTGAAAAAGAAATCAAGAAAGTAATCTAATTTATAATAGGTATAAAAACATCCTGGAATTAATTTAACCAAAAAGATGAAAGATTTCTATAATGAAATCTACAAACACTGATGAAAGAAATCATAGAGGACCCCCCAAAATGGAAAGATATTCCATGCTCATAGACTGAAAGAATTAATATTGTTAAAATGACCATATATCCCAAAGCATTCTACATATTCAATGCAATTTCAATCAAAATACCAATAACATTCTTCACAGAAATTGAAAAAAATTTTAAAATTTGTATGAAACCACAAAAGACCCCAAATAGCCAAAGCAATCCTGAGCAAAAAGGACATAGCTGGAAACATCACTCTAGCTGGCTTAAAAATATACTACAAAGCAATAGTAGCCCAAACAGCATGATATTGGTATAAAAACAGACACATAAATCAATGAAACAGAGTAGAGAATCCAGAAATTAGTCCACATGTTTATAGGCAAGTGATTTGCAACAAAGGAGCCAAGAACATACATTGGGGAAAGAACACCTTCTTCAACATGGTGCTGGGAAAACTGGATATTCATATGAAGAAGAATAAAATTAGACCCTATCTCTCAACATATACAAAAATAAAATGGATTAAAGACTTAAATGTAAAACTCAAAACTATAAGACCACTAGAAGAAAACTTACAGAAAATGCTTCAGGACATTGGTCTAGGCAAATATTGTATGGGTAAGACTTCAAAAGTACAGGCAACGAAAACAAAAACAAACAAATGGGACTAACCAAACTAAAACGTTTCTGCATAGCAAAGAAAATAATCAACAGAGTGAAGAGACAATCTGTAGAATGGGAGAAAATATTTATAAACTATTTACTTGACAAAATATCCAGAAAATACAAGGAACTCAAATAACTCAAGAGCTCAAAAAACCAACTAAAAAAATCCCCAAATAATCTGATTTAAAATTGGACAAAGAATCTGAACAGACATTTCTCAAAAGAAGGCATACAAATGGTCAAGTATGTGAAAAAATGTTCAGCATCACTAATCATCAGGGAAATGTAAATCAAAACCACAATAAGATATCATCTCACCCCAGATAGAATAACTATTATCAAAAAGACAAAAAATAACTAATGTTGGTAAGCATGCAGAAAAAAGAGAACTCATACAATGTTTGTGGAAATGTAAATTATTCCATTATGGAAAATAGTATGGAGGTTCCTCAAAAAACTAAAAATAAAGCTACCATAGGATCCAGCAATCCCACTGCTGGGTGTATATCCAAAAGAAAGGAAATCAGTATGTTGAAGAGATACCTGTACTCCCCATACTTACTGCAGCACAATTCACAATAGCCAAGGTATAAAATCAAACTACATGTCCATCAACAGATGAATGAATAAAGAAAATGTAGTGTATATACACAATGGAATATTATTCAGCCACAAAAAAGGATGAAATCCTGTCATTTATAGCAACATGAATGAGCCTAGAGGACATTATGTCAGGTTAAATAAGTCAGGCATAGAAAAATAAATACCACATGATCTAACTCATATGTGGGAGATTAAAAAGTCGAGCTTATAGAAGTAAAAAGTTTTAATAGTGGTTACCAGAGGCTGGAAAGGCTAGGAGGAAGAGGGATAGAAAAAGATTGTTTAACAGATACAAAATTGTAGATAATTAGTAATAATAAGTTCTAGTATTTTATACCACTGTAGAATACTGATAGTTAACAATAACGTTTTTTATGAGACAGGATCTCACTCTGTTGTCCAGGCTAGACTGCTGTGGCATCATCATAGCTCACTGCAATGTCAATCTCCTGGGTTCAAGTGATCCCCCTGCCTCAGCCTCCCAGGTAGCTGGGACTACAGGAGCTCACTACCATGCCCGGCTAATTTTTTAAATTTTTGTAGAGACAGGGTCTTGCTGTGTTGCTCAGGCTGGTCTCAAACTCCTGGCCTCAAGCTATCCTCCTGCCTCAGCCTCCCAAAGTGATAGGATTACAGGCATAAGCCACCACACCCAGCCAACAATAAGTTATTGTATATTTTCAAGTAGCTAGAAGAGAGGATTCTAAATATTCCCAACACAAAAAAATGATAACATTTTTAGGTGATGGGTATACTAATTAGCCTGATTTGATCATTACACATTGTATACATGTATCAAAACATCATTCTGTATCCCATAAATATGAACAATTATTATGTCAACTAAAATAAAAGGAAAAATATCTTTCTCTTCCAGAATCACTGGCAAAAGTATTTCTCAAAGTGTGACCCTACTACCAGCAGCATCAACATCACCTGGGAACTTAATAGAAACGCAAATTCTCACACCCCTTTTGGAACTACTGAATCAGAAATTCTGTGATTTAACAAGATTTCCCAATGCTCTGCATGCTTGGAAGTGCTGTAGCCTTTTACCCTCCTTCCACCTTTCCCCAGGGAAAAGCCAATACAAAGGATGACAAAGTAGTAATGAGAAGCAGCCAAGTCCTTTAATATATAAGTAAGCTTGCAAAAAATCCACTCTGGGGCCTGTGCTACCACTGGACTTTCTTTAATGTGAGATAAACAAATTTCATTTTCTGTTACTTGCAACTGGAAGCATCCTAACTGGTAGATAAAATGAGGGGGTAAAAAAACAGTTTAGATTAATAGGTTAAAATGTTGGTTAATGCTTCAGCTATTCCTATAAATGTTAAGAGTTCAATACAATATAACATATTCAAATGAAAAAATATTAAGTCAATTTCTTAAAATGCTAAAGGCCATGTTAATGGGAAGTTACAGAATAAGATGTCAAAAAAACTGAACAAGAGAATGTGTGTTTTTTAAGAAATTCCCACATTTGCAGATAAAGTAAAATATTATTGGCTATTGAATTCAGAAGTTCTGTTGACAAGTTTTTCTTATTAGTACTTAGGAACATTTTAAAATTATGTAACTGTACTTTATCTTGAAAATTAGTGAGCTTTTAGAATTTTTACTTATGTACTTATGGCACTAGGTTTTTTTTTTTTTTTTTACCTAATGATTACTTAGTGAGAGATTCTACTATAGAATTGCTAATCTTAAATTGTTTACACCTTTCTTTATCTTTTTTTCAAATAAATTTGGGAAAGGTATTTATTATTTTGTGGCTTGCACATCAAGTTGTGTCAATTATCTAATTTAGAGCAGTTAAGAAGCTATGACATTTGGGTTTAAAAAAAAAACCTACAGGTATGTTTCCCTAGTTTAAGTGACCAAATTGCTCATTTTAACCCTGGAAAAGTGCAAAAGTGCTTGGAAAGATAAAGATGTCAACATTGCACATTTAACTAAACATTTAAGTTACTGTTAGGGAAATTAGAATCAATTTTCACTAAACAGACACCAAAACTACACATTTGTTTAGGGCTTTTCACTTCAAAGTATATGATTAAATTTAATTCTCACAGCCCTGACAGGTAAGCAGACTAGATTGCATTGATTGCTTTTTATAGGTGATAAATCTGAGACTCACACACAGGAAGCTCCTTGCACAAGAATTTCTCACTATTCAATGTCAAAGTTAGGAGTAAAATACCCATCTTGGCTTGGACATCCATCCGTCCCTTAATGTTTCTACAATGCCCCATTAGAGAATATGTAAGAAGCTGCCCTGTTCATTGAATTACCTTTTGTAGCTTATCATTTTGTTTTGTTAAATTCTTGCCTCTTTCAACTTAATATGGCCTTTTGCAACCTTGATAGTGACTAATTCCTGAGTCTAGGATATCTGCCCTATAGTTCATTTGATGACACTCGGGATTGTATTAATTAATAAGGTAATCGTCTTTCTTTGTCATTCTTGGTCACTGTCTACATCTATTCACTTGTTCTTATTCAACCTTCAACATCATTACTGGGGAAATCATGCTCCAAGCTGTTCTAGCATCCCCGGGATTTCTCTTCTCAGAGTTGAAAAGTACTGCTAAAATGGGAGGGTAATCTCATGAATAAATAATCACAGATAGGCATTTTCAAGAGATTATTCAATAGGTAACTGAGACATGTTCATTAACATGCTCTATTGAAAAATCAACAGAATACATACTAAAAATATGTCCTAGAATCTAAAAGCCACTAAGCAGTGTTAGGAATACGGATTTCATCATTCCAGTTAATTTTTTTTATTCTAAGTCTTTATAATTTTTTTTTTTTTTTGAGACAGAGTCTCACTCTGTTGCCTGGGCTAGAGTGCCGTGTTGTCAGCCTAGCTCACAGCAACCTCAAACTCTTGGGCTCAAGCAATCCTTCTGCCTCAGCCTCCCGAGTAGCTGGGACTACAGGCATGCGCCACCATGCCCAGCTATATAATTATATTTAAATATCAACCAGAGTAGGCGCTAGGGAAAAATTGAGAGTTTTTTTTTGTTTTGTTTTGTTTTTTAATATTAATACCTTATAATGGCTTTAGGTAGTATGGAGGACATAACTATTATGCCTTTTTTATAGTATACAATTTAAATCAACAATTAATATTCTCAGTTGCCACATTAGTTTAATCAGCTATAAAAGAAGGATGTAAATAGATAAGAACATATTTAAAAGTATATTCTTAGGGTAAAGACATTGCTTAAAGATTTCTTGCATTACTAAGCATTATGTACTAGGCATGGGCTAAGGTGATTGAAAATGGTCAGCTAAGAACTTGTGAAGCTGTAAATCTCATTACTATTCTTCTACAGCCTTTAAGAATGACTGTCCATGTTCTAAATGGCATACATGCTATTCTTGAAAATGTATGGATTTTGAAAATATGCATCATCAAATAATCTGCATCAGTGGTTTTCAAAGTGTGGTCCCTACCATTTGGGAATTTTTAAGAAATGCAAATACTTGGGCCCTATCCCGGCCCTACTGAATTAGCAACTCTGGAAGTGGGTCCCAACATTCTGTGGTTTAACTAGTCCTTCAGGTGATTCCAATTTGTGCTAAAGTTTAAACAGTGATTTACAAGAAGCATAAAATTTTCATCTAAAAATACTTTGATCATGCTTATAGTCCTTAATTCTAAAAAACAGAGTGAGTGTGTACAGGTATACCTCAGAGATATTCTGGGCTTGGTTCCAGACCACCACAATGAAGCAAATATTACAATAAAGTGAGTCACATAATTTTTTCCTAGTGCATTTATATGTTTACACTATACTGTAGTCCATTAAGTGTGCAAAAGCATGTCTAAAAATGTATATATCTTAGTTTAAAAAATACTTTATTACTAAAAAATGCTAATGATCATCTGAGCCTTCAGTGAGTCATAATTTTTTGGCTGCTAGAGAGTCTTGCCTCAATGTGGATAGCTGCTGACTGATCAGGGTGGTAGTTGCTGAAGGTTGGGGTGACTGTGGCAATTTCTGAAAGTAAGACAATAATGAAGTTTATAGCATCAATTGACACTTCTTTTCACAAAAGATTTCTCTGCAACATGTAATGCTATTTGATGGGATTTTACTCAAAGAACTTTCAACATTGAAGTCAGTCCTTTCAAATTCTGCTGCTGCTTTATAATTAAGTTTATGTAATATTCTAAATCGTTTGTTATCATTTCAACAATATTCACAGCATCTTCACTAGAAGTAGATTCCATCTCAACAAACTACTTTCTTTGTTTATCCATAAGAAGCAGCTCCTCATCTGTTCAAATTTTATCATAGGATTGCAACAATCCAGCCACATCTTCATGCTCTACATGTAATTCTCTTGTTATTTCCACCACATCTTCAGTTACTTCCTTCACCGAAGTCTGAGTGTCAGCCTGTCCTTTGAAGCTTCGTCTTTTCCTCTCCTGCTATAAAAGTCCTAGATGGCATCTTTTTCCAATAGAAGGTTGTTTTGTCTACATTAAAAATCTGTTGTTTAGTGTAGCCACCTTCATCAATGATCTTAGCTAGATCTTCTGGATAATTTGCTGCAGCTTCTACGTTAGCAATTCCTGCTTCACCTTGTACTTTTATGATGAGGAGATGGCTTCCTTAAATCTCATGAACCAACCTCTGCTAGCTTCCAACTTCTCTTTTGCAGCTTTCTCACCTCTCTCAGCCTTCATAGAATTAAAGAGAATTAGGGCCTTGCTCTGGATTAGGCTTTGGTTTGAGAGAATGTTGTGGTTGATTTGATCTTCTATCCAGACCATGAAAACTTTCTTCATATCAGCAATAAGGCAATATAGCTTTCTTACCATTTGTGTGTTCACCAATGTAGCACTTTTACTTCCCTTTAAGAACTTTTCCTTTGCATTCACAACTTGACTAAATGCTGTAAGGGGCCTAGCTTTTGGCCTATCTTGGCTTTCAGCATGCCTTCCTCACTAGGCTTAATGATTTCTAGCTTTGGGTTAAGCTTGTGAGAGACATGTGATTCTTCCTTTCACTTGAACACTTAGAGGCCATTGTAGGCTTATTCATTAGCCTAATTTCAACACTGTTGTGTCTCAGGGAGTAGGGAGGCCCATGGAGAGGGAGAGAGAAAGGGAACGGCCAATCAGTGGATCAGTCAGAACAAACACAACATTTTCCATTCAGTTCACTGTCTTATATGGGCACAGTTTGTGGCACCCCAAAACAATTACTATAGTTACATCGCTGATCACTGGTCACAGATCACCATAATAAGTATAATAATAATGAAAAATTTGAATTTGAAATATTGCAAGAATTACCAAAATGTGAGGCAGACATGAAGTGAGCTTTTGGAAAAATGGTGCCAATGATTGCCACAAACCTTCAATTTCTAAAAACACAGTATCTATGAAACACAGATATATGTGTGTGTGTGTGTATGTGTATATATATATATATATATATGCGCAAAGCTCAATAAAATGAGGTATGTAGATCAGAATTTTAAACCTCCTCCAGCATTCTTAAATTATATAGGACTTTGAACTTCCTTGAGTAGATACTATTGGTCCAAAACCAGTTATTTTAAAATATGAAGGGAAAACATCTTAAAATCATAAAGAAATCACACTTCTCCCCTCTTAAGTAATTCTGAGTATCACATGAGCATAACTGTGGTTTGGAAGAATAAGAATAAAATTAGAGAGCAATTCAGTGGTAATTGTGCTGCAGTTGTAATCCTAGCTATGCAGTCAGTCTTTGTTTTCTTATTCCAGGTCAGGACCTTTGGAACAATGCTTCTTTGTTTTTTTGTTTTTTTTTTTTTTTTTT
>VBSM01001681.1:5940596-5950768 GCA_008086735.1 Cheirogaleus medius
ATACAGGATAGCATAAACGGTGTTAGCTCACTGTCGTTTCTTAGAATTGAATATATAGCGCATGGGTGGTTCAGTGGTAGAATTCTCGGAACAATGCTTCTTTGACCAGGTACGTCAGGCTCTAGCGGCACCAGTCAGATGAAAAAAGAGGGGGGGAAAGCTTCACAAAGTAATGAGAAAAATGCCATTCCCTTTAAACAGTGTGTTCCTCAGAGAAACGGTTTTATGTTTACAAAAGAATAAGCTGTAGAACATGTCAGAGAGGCTATAACAATTTTTTTAAGTATATTATACACAGATTTTATGTTGGGGACAGAGCAAAAGGGTAGTTTTTATTGACACTAGTGAAAGAGCTTTATATTATTTAATCACTTTAAACAAACTTATCTACTCATTATATAAGTCTAGAATACTTTTATAATTTGCTTTATTTATTTTCAGATGTACTTATAAGCCTTGATCTAGTTAAGTGGTAAATATGGGTAATACAAGTAATGATCTAGGACACAATTGTAAACACTACTTACATTTAAGGACAGTAATGCACAGATATAACCAAGAAGAAGGATTCTAGAGTTTCTGCTAAGAGGACAATAAACATTAAAAAAAGTGGACATTTCAATACATTATCAATGAGCAAAATTTAGCAAAAAAGGTCAACATAATCTTTTTCCAAAGTATCAGACAAGTTACAGTAACTATGTTATAATTGCAAATAACATATGAGTTTGCAAAGGCTTGATTACATCTTAATTAATCCTTGCATACTTTCTTTAGTGCTGTTTTAATTTTTCTACTGTGTGGTCTTTAACAGCAATGACCTGCTCTTTCTCTCTATTTGTGATAACTGGCCTGCTTGGAAGGATAGTAAATGGTGTGTTTAATATCAATTAGGCTAATATAGGAGTATCAAGATCTGTTTGTATTTGTAAATAATCCCTTTGCAAATAATTCTTTTTTGAAGATAAATGAGGGCAGAGGAGACAGAGACCTCTGAATTTTAGCAGTACCAGAACCTCTTCATCTCCATTGCATTATTAATAAAATACACTGAAAGTTCATCCTTTGCTTCATTCAGTGAGGTTGAAAGCTGAATACAACATCATCTTTTTGAAGTGCCCTATGGCATGGACTCTTGTATATTATCGTGTAACACCATTTTTTGTTATACTCTTCCTCAGAGTTGGGTTTTCCTGGAAGCCAACAAAGCTTATGCTTCAGGGCCCCTCATTAGCAGAAGCCCCTTTCAAAGCCCTGAGAGAGAGTATAGCAATGTTTTCATGGTCTTATGTTTTGGTAAAATTTGCAAAAGATATTTTAAATGCAATTGATTTTAGAACACTCTTTTTGCTGATTTTCCCTCCTTTGCCATTCTCCTCCTATCAGGTAGCACTGAAGTGGCCATAGGTACACTTTGGATCTGGCTCAAAAGAAACTGAGATGGAGATACATTTAGATTTTATTTAGATTTAGTGGGCTATATAAATGTGGTTTGTAGTCATGTCTGCATGTGGTTAATTTATTGCTAACTGTCCTGGTGGAGAAATGATATCCAAGAATATCCCCACTACCTATACTAAATCACTGGGCCTGAAATCTTGATATAAATGTGTACCATGGTGCCCAGCACTGAAAGTTTGTGGATAGTGAGAAATAAAAACAGAATCCTAAGCCTCCCTACTAACTGAACAGACCCTCTCTTGGCCAAGGGTACCTCAGAGAAACCTTAAAACTGAGTTCCCGGCCATGGAAGGATGGGAGGTTGGACACACCTTCTTATACCCCCTCCCTCATTAACCACCATCAGGCTCTCTTCCCTAAGGGTTAAACAGAACCAGCCTTTTGAAAAGACTTGCTCCACCACTGATTTCAATCAACCACCATTTTTGTGGTTTTAGCACTACAACTGACCAGCATTCTGTCCTGACAAGAGGCCACCAAACATGGAGTGGTTCTGGCCAGTCTGTGGAGAATGTGCAGTGAAGGTTTTTATGTCTGCTTCACCTTTTGATATCAGAGAGCCAAAAACTCCACTCTCAGATCATGCTAATGCCACTACTTTCTGAACATGGATCCCAAGAAGTAGCATGAAGCTCAATTGCACATGCGCATGTTTCTCCTTTCATAAATATTTATGACTCCTCTTATAGCTTGTTAAATATGTATATTTTGCCACTCCACTCAGCATGTTCTCAGCCTCTGCCTAAGGCTGTTGCTTCCCAGACTGTCAGAATGGCCACCCTTCAGGCTGCAAACCTTTATGAGAAATAAAGCTCTCTTTTGCAATTTATGAACCCCCTCATTCTTCAGTTGACAGTAGTAAAGGAGAAACAGAACCAGAAGTTAGTCTATGGAACTTTTCTAGACTCCAGTAAAAAGCAAATATAAATTAACTCTGTTAAGGGAATATCTGAATTTATCTATTATCTCTATAGAGAATATTTAACAATTATTGTCATGTGAGGAGGTGATTAAAGACCCTGAAGCCCCAAATATGTAGGAACAAAACATTTTAGAGTGCATCAATTGGTAAAAACACTTATTTTTTACATCTTGTGACGTTTGTGGTATTTGTCACTCAAATTTGTAATTTGTTGTGATGTCTTATGCCATTCTAAATATTTACCTTGTATCGAATTTAATATTTACAATTTTGTTAGGGTTAGTTTTATGTGTCAATTTGACTGGGCTAAGAGATGGCCAGGTAGCCGGTAAAAACATTATTTCTGGGTGTGCCTGTGAGGGTGTTCTGGGAAGAGACTGGCATTTGAATCAGTAAACTGAGTAAAGAAGATTCACCCTCGCCAATGTGGGTGGGCATCATCCAAATAGAACAAAAAAGGCAAAGGAGGACCCAAATAGAACAAAAAAGGCAAAGGAAGGGTAAATTTGTTTTCTTTGAACTGGGACATCCATATTCTCTCGCCCTCAGACATCAGTGCTCCTGGTTCTCGGGCCTTCTAACTGGGACTGAATTACATCGCTGGCTTCCCTGATTCTCCAGCTTGCAGATAGCAGGTCATGGGGCTTCTCAGCCTCTATAATTGCATGAGCCAATTCCCATAACAAATATCTCTCTCCTGCTTTTGATCAAGTGCTTGTTTACTCTCTCAATCTCTCTCTCTCTATATATATATGTGTGTGTGTGTCTAATATTATATTTCTGTTTCCCTAGAGAACCTTGACTAATCCAGCTTTTATATTCATTTTCTTAAAGAAGGTCCCCCCAATTGAGTAAACTTTAAACCTCTAAAAACCTGAATCTCTACCTATATTCCTTATTCCAAAAAAGATTTAAGGTGTCTTCCCAACACAATACTTAAGATGGTTTTATTTTTAACTTTTTTATCCTCAATGAAGAAAAGAAAATCTAATGTCTAAGAAATAAGGAAGAAGAGAAAGAAAAGAGTGAGGGGAAGAAGGAGAGAGGGGAAGAAGGAGAGAAAGGCATCCTACCTGTGGAAGGTGTCTTTGTATGAGGGAATGAATTTGGCTCTGGAGTCAAACAGATAAACCTGGAGCTAAAATTTTGCTGCCACCATTTATGAGCTACGTATGAAGTTATTTCACCTCTTGAAACATCAGTTCTCTCGTCCATAAAATGGGGATAATATCATTGAATTTGCAAGGTTATTATGAGGATTAAATGAAAACACGTGTAAAGTACCTTTACAAATGTCTGTCATATATAAGGCATTTAATAAAAATTTAAAATTTTTTTCTTAAATGCATAATCCAAGCTGTATTTCCTGAAATGGCCTTACTAATATGCTGCCTTTATGATGAACATGAAAGAAATAATTCCAACATTTTTCCTGCTCTCTTCACAGCAAATTATGAACAGTACAACATATGTGGGAAGTTCATTTCTTTTTCTGTCAAGACATGGAACTGTCTGTACAAGGTGCAAAAATATGTCATCTTCCTTTCTGAACAAAACTTAGCAAATAAAGTGTCACAGATGAACTAAGTGGAATAGGATAGCAAATTTAGGAACCTGTATAAAAAGCTACACTGTTGTTCACAAAAAAAGGGTTTTGCACTTGAGTTAGTGTACCTATTTCAAAGACAAAGCAACAGTTTTGGTATCCATCCATTTAATGACCCCCATGTTACAAAGGCATCTGAGCACAGTAGGTTAGGAAAATTTTAAAGCAGATGACAAGATTAGACACAGCTCAGTAGTCAACCCAGGGTCTAGGTATTTCCCAGGCACGTCTGACACTTTGCAGCTGTGATGATATGGGCAAGAAGGATGGAACACCTTCAGAAGGGACCATAAAAACAGCAAGTTGACAGCATTAACTGCAGGAAAAAAGATGTGATGGTACAAGAGGCTTGATTGAAGGGGAAAAACAGGGGTTAAAATGTCACAAAATAACCTGAAATCTCTTGGTGCCCCATCCAACAGTGACAACTAAATGTACTTAGTTATTTATCTTTATACTGTAGGGAGTTATAAAACCTATAAACTATGGATCAGAAGTGGTTCAGCAGTTGATCAAGCTCAAAGAAGCTAGTCACTGGTATATAGCTTTTCAACGGAGGTTTTAGCTGGATGTGGCTATATTTCCTTTCCTTGCTAGAAGATTACATGCTACCTGAATCTCCAGAGACATTTGATTCTGTCTTCTTTGGTCTTAGACTCCAGAGCAACACGCTAAGACTGTAGGGTATTCACCCCTAACCAAATAAAACAGGTGAATTCAAGGCCGGGCGCGGTGGCTCACGCCTGTAATCCTAGCACTCTGGGAGGCCGAGGTGGGCGGATCGTTTGAGCTCAGGAGTTCAAAACCAGCCTGAGCAAGAGCGAGACCCCATCTCTACTAAAAATAGAAAGAAATTAATTGGCCAACTAAAATATAGAAAAAATTAGCCGGGCATGGTGGCGCATGCCTGTAGTCCCAGCTACTTGGGAGGCTGAGGCAGAAGGATCGCCTGAGCCCAGGAGTCTGAGGTTGCTGTGAGCGAGGCTGACGCCACGGCACTCTAGCCGGGGCAACAGAGTGAGACTCTGTCTCAAAAACAAAAACAAAAACAAACCAAAAAAAAAAAAACAGGTGAATTCTAACTCATCCATCTTTGCCCCCTCTTTGTTCCTAATATTTCTGAACTATCCATCTTTATACTGCACTAGAATCTCAGGGCTGGAAGGGGCCTGCTAAAGTCATTCAGTCTTCTCTCTTATGATGCAAAAACCATTGCTACAACATCTCCCAAGGAGGGGTCACATACTCCAGCAATCTGCAAAATGTAGTCCATTCTTTTACCTCTCATTTTTAAAAGTCTATCTTTATCATTTTATCACAATCCCTTCCTGCAATTCTACCCATTAGTCATGGTTATTTACTCTGGAACCTCCCAAATTCATCCCTGTCTTTCTTCATGAATTAGCCCTGTGATTCTTAAGTCCAATGCCTTACCCACTTGGTCATTCTGGTACCGTAGCCCTATGATTCTTACGAAACACAAACAAATACACATATACAAAAGCATTCACATCTCTTTTTTTTTGTTTTTTTTTTGTTTTTGAGACAGAATCTCACTCTGTTGCCCGGGCTAGAGTGCCATGGCATCAGCCTTGCTCACAGCAACCTCAAACTCCTGGGCTCTAGTGATCCTCCTGCCTCAGCCTCCTGAGTAGCTGGGACTACAGGCATGTGCCATCATGCCCGGCTAATTTTTTCTATATATTTTTAGTTGGCAAATTAATTTCTTTCTATTTTTACTAGAGACAGGGTCTTGCTCTTGCTCAGGCTGGTCTCGAACTCCTGACCTTGAGCGATCCTCCCGCCTCGGCCTCCCAGAGTGCTAGGATTACAGGCGTGAGCCAAAACATTCGCATCTTAAGTCTCTTTCTCACAGAGCCTAATATCCAAGATTCTTTCAAGCACTTCTGTCTCAAGATAGAATTCACTGGACCCCTCCTTCCTCTATTCACTCATTCCACAAACTTATATTCAGTACCTTCCATTTGTCAGGTACTTCGCTAGTCACCTGGGACATATCAGGATTCAAATAGCCCACAAGCAGATGCAAAATTGCTACTGGGTTATGTACAGCAAAGGAGAGTCACGAAGTGCCTTCAGAATATATAATAGGAGATGGGACCAAGATGGGAATGTCAGAAAAGTCTGCCCTAAGACAATTAATATTGAATTAAGATCTGAAAAAACAAAAAAAGAAGGAAGAGTAGATATTAACTAAGGGAGGATAGTGAAGGGACAATTGGAACAAAGGCCCTGGTCAGGAAGTAGCAGGAAAGCAGGGATATATAGAAGATGGGTACTGTAGCTGTGGTTCAGAGAACAAGGGAGGCAGGGTAGACATGGAGAGGAGAGAGAATCAGAGTTGGACCACACAGAGCCCTCCCTGTTGGGGAGCTTTGTCTTTATTCAATAAGCAAGTGGAAGCCCATGAATGATCTTAAGCATGGGAATGGGGTTGTGTTTAGAAGACCTCTCTGGCTGTAGCATGGAGACAGGGAGAACAACAAGGAGGCTGTAATATTATAGTACTTCAGGCAAGAAGTAATTGATGGTCTTTTGGGCTAGGGTAGTGAGAGAGGGAACTACACTGACTGACTGAAGGGATATTGAGGGATAGTATTGAAAGAACCTGGTGATAGATTAAATATTGACGGGGGGAACAGAAAGTGCCAAAGATAACTCTTAAGCCTTTGCCTGAATATCAGGATGGGTGGTGGTGGTGGCATTTTCTTAGATGGTAAGGATAGGTTTGGAAGAGGGGAAGACCATGAGGGTGAGTGCTGAGGATTAAAGAGCTATAAATCTTCCTGCAAGGTATTAATTATAACTCAGCCATCTTATGCCTTATGGGGAAAACCATTGGTAGCTTTTTTTGGTAAATACATAGTTGTTGTATTTCTTTTTTACTTCTCCCTTCAGATAGAGGGAATTGTTGTAATTACCATAATAAAATAGTTCAACTTTTAAAGTCACATTTAATAGTCAGAAATATTAAGATTCAGCTTCATAATATCATAGTAATTTAACTGTCAATGTTACCTACATATACATGGGAATCACACAAATTCCTCCACAGGAGTGGTGTAGAATCTCTGCCCTCTATCTTAAATTGTACAAGGATAATCTTTTCTCCTGCTCCTGAAGGCTTAAAACTTTTCTCTATCCAAGCACAAGGACATGGGGCAAACATTTTTGGTTTCCCCTCAGAAATCATTTGAACTGTCAATAGCATTTCATAAGTTTTTTCAAAAAGCCTTTTAAAAAATGAATAACTTTGGTATACTCTCAAGATATATCCAACTCACTTACTTTATGGAGCTAAAAACTCTTTTAACATTTCTTAAACTAAGCTGTAGTGAAATTTCTCCCATTTTACCTAGAAAGGCAGAGCCTACATCAGCAACCCTGAATCCCTATGTTATGTTCTAAATCCCAATATAGTTTTTAGGTTGGGGAGAGGGTATCCTTAATTTTTATAGTATTATTCAGAACAGGTATAAGAGCCAAATGAAGTAAGTTGTAAGGTTCAAATTAAATTCAAATGTTTATTTAACAACCCCACTTTGAGGTTAGCATTCATTATGAAACAAAGCAGGAAACAAAATCCAGTGATCCTGTTCCAGTTAGAAAACATTTTAAGCCATTGAAGAGAAACTTTAGAACAGGCTGCAAAACAAAATTTGATTCTAATTTGTAATTAAAATGTAGCTACAGTACTTGACCTCTGGCCTCAAAGACCACTTCTCATTTTAAGCAGATGCACTGTTAAAAAGGCAAGATTTGTCAGGTCAGCTCTTAGATGGTATTTCTTATTCAGAAAGAAGTCTTTCCATTCAAGAGAGCAAGACACTATTGGCACAGACTGTCCCAAATTCTTGTCTGTTAAATTAGCCAGCCTGCGTTTTCTGATCCCTCGTCTGCTTTCCTCTTGCAGACACAAAGAAGGAGTGATTCAGGTTGGTAAGGCCGCTGAAGGGCAGTGGAAATTGAGGGACAAGGCTCAGGGGAGCCGGCTCTTCTCTGCTTTAGTCTCTCTTCAAAGGGGCTTATTTGTTATTGACAAGTTGACCCTCAGGCATCACCTACCCTGTGGATCCAGCCTGTAGAGTTCTTTTTTTCTTTGCTTGCTAGTCACATGGTCCTTTTCTACATCTGTTCAGAGACTCAGAATACATACCAGAAAGAGCACTGAACTGGGAGTCAAGCAAGCCAAATTCTAATACCAGCACTGACACAAATGAACCACGTGAGCTTGGGCAAATCTCTTAACCTTTGACACTAGTTCCACATTCGTGAAATAAATTCCTCTACTGACAGGGAAAAACCCCACCCTGGGGCCCCATGGCTGAACTCACTGCTGATTAGATGTAAAGCTTGTTGCTGATTGGATATGTAAAGCTTGTTGCTGATTGGATGCTTTTTGAATCTCACCGCTGATTGGATAACTCCTCATGCTCATAGATGATTGGTTGTGTGTAACCCCAAGAAGTGCATAAAACCGGAGAACAAGGAAGCGGTGCTCAGAATTTGGTGGCATGCCCCTCTGAGCCCACTGGTGAAAAAAGGCTGATTCTCCGACCAACCCTCTGTGTGCCGCTGGGTTCTTTCCCCAATCACTGTAACACTTGCTGTAACACTACATGATTGCCCCGAGATCTCACCAGCCTCCATTTATTAAAAATAATAACCCTAATTTTACCATCTTTTATCCTTACCTGCATAGCAGCATCTCAGCCCCCTGAAACTCTCCAGCCTGGCTTCTCTAATAATTAATTCAATTACATAAATTTATCACCTATGTGCCAGATTTATGGTTAGCATTGGGACTAAAATAGCAAACAAAAATATCATGTTTCCTGTATTGGAATAAAATCAGATTTTCATCTAAAGGAAAATTCTGACTGCTATAAGGACTACGAATTGCAAGATATCAAGAGCAAATGTGGGGACACAAATTGGAGTGCTGTTGCAATAGTCCAAGCAAGAGAGGATGATGTAGCAGGGTCGGTAGGGTGAAGATGGAAAATTCAATAACTATTTTAGAAATAAAATTGACCAATCTTACAAAAGGATTGGGAAAGGGAGGTGAGGGGGAGAAAGGGAGATACCAAGGAGATTGCCAGGTTTCTGGTTTGAGCTTTTGTGTTGATTGATGGAAAAACCTGGAGAGTAGCAGATTTGGGGATGGAGCTTGTGTGTTCTCTTTGGACACATTCAGTCTGAAACATTCCCAAGGCATTCAAATGGAGACGTCAAGTAGGCAATTGGATATACAAGGCTAAAACGCACTGGAGATAAACATTTGAAAGTTGTCAGCAAATGGAAACCATGGGAATAGAGCAGCTCACCAAGGGAGAGAGAAGAGACTGTTCCATATGACCTCACAAATTGTCTTCTCATTGTTTGATGCTAGCACCCATGAATAAGTCTACACAAATGTTGCTGGCCTCTAAGAGTGGTACTCCTGGGAGGTTCATGGCGCACTTGGTTCTTGCAGGCCTCACTAGGCTAAAGCCAGGTTACAGTCTGCCCCAAAGTGAAGCAAATTCTCCCTTCCCCACTCAGTGTCCCACATGGTCACCTGAGCCACAGAGCAGGTCTCTGGGTCTCCAACGTTGCCTGCAAGTCTCTGTCATTCCTCGCAAACTGGGCACCAACATCTGAGCCAGACTCTGGCTGTTGCCCTCAAACCAAAACAAAATAACTGCAGCCATACACCCTTATGTATGTGTTCATCAGACCTAACCAAACTCATCTGAGATCCCATTTAGGCTCAGACTGCCCCTCGGTCACACCATTTGAATAATTCTGATAGGAATTCTGATAGGAAAGTTAACACATTTCCCCAGCCGACAACTCTTCACCTAATTAATGGTCTTGATCTTATACCTATTTAGGGACTGGGCTTTGTGAAATGCTTGCTACAAGAAAGTCTAGGAAAGCAAAGGATGAAATATTAGCTCTCAATTTGATAAATAACCTGTCAACCTGTTGATCGCTACACCACAGGAATAACAACACCACCACCAACATAAGCTACTAACAACCAACCCTCATGTCAAATCTTCTTGCCTGTATGACCCAATGTGCAGGAGGAAGAGCACTGAGGAGAAGCTTTAAATAAGAAAGCATCTGTAGGTCGGGTGTGGTGGCTCACGCCTGTAATCCTAGCACTCTGGGAGG
>VBSM01001681.1:5951054-5963096 GCA_008086735.1 Cheirogaleus medius
AAAAAAAAAAAAAAAAAAGAAAGCATCTGTGGACAAGGCGAATATATTATAACAATGACCATGGCTTGGACCAGAGAACAGAGATGTGGGGACATTCCAGACCTAGTCAAACGACCAGTAAAGGCAAGAAAAGGTGTGAGCCACAGGCAATCCAGTGGTGTGGGCCACTCTTACACCAGCCTTTGCTAGGCTCCAAAGTGAGCCTGACGGGACAAAGAACAAGATAACATCCACTATCATGTGTGCATGGATGATATATGTTGACACGTAAGCAAATGATTTCCTACATAGAATGTATAAGGAGACTTACTTGAAGCAAACAGAATGTCTTGGGAAAGGAAGAGCCGAGCTTCACTCTTCCCAGCAACACCGGAGAGAGCTTTTTCTTTGAGCCTGTTTAACCTGAGTCTTGAAGGATGTGTAGATCTCTAGGTGGGCAAGTTTTAAGTATAGGAGGGAATTCTAGGACAGAGGAGGGAATACCTTTCAATGCACAGAGGTGGAGAAGCAGATGGTGTTCTGGGATAATATTCCTTGCATATGTGGAACACCACACTGTTGGCACCTGACAGTGCTAAGTGGGGTGGGAGAAGATTTCAGGTGGCATGTAGATACTATGTTCAGTAACAACGAATCACTTGGGATTGAAGAAGTTGTCTACCTTTTAATTCCCTTCCATCCTCACCCAGGAGAGCTTCTCAGTTGGTTACTAGGATGCTGTAACACCTCTTTTAAAAACTAATCTTCTTTCTTAACAAATGAGCAAGTTTCAGGCTCAGAGGTTTTAGAGGTAACAGTATCTAGCTAGGATGTAATACTATTTTGCTTTTATCATATTTATTCTACTATTTATGGCAAATGACAATGGTTTTCCATTTACAGTAGTGATATGAATTTTTCTTTCTAAACAAAGTTAAGTTTAATAATGTGATTTTGGTATAAATATAGAAAAATATTAAAGAGTTAATCATATAGATGGTAAATACTTATGGTACGAATTATGGCAGTGGTATGTGACTATCTGAAGTTTTGGAAATACTCTCTACAAGAAAGGTTAGCAGTGTGATATGTTGCTATCACTAGATTGTTCAGGGATCAAGCATGGTAAAATGAATAAAATTTAAAGCCATGAGATAGGAGTTCATGTCTTTTTTCAGTACTTTCTTTTTTTTTATTTCAAATTTTAAGAAGTTTAATGAGAATGGTGTTTTATTTTTTTTATTTCAGCATATTATGGGGGTACAAATGTTAAGGTTACGTATATTGCCCATGCCCCCCGTGGCCTTGAGCAAGATCTCTTAAGGGCTCTATGTCACAATCCCTTCACTTTTATAACGAAAATCAGTTTTACAGGGATGTAAGGATTAGAGACAACCAATATTCAGGTTATAAAATTGTAGACATTATTAACCTCCTTTATAACTTTCCAACAAGCTTTCCAAGGTTAGTCATGATTGACTCTGACCCAATTTCTCTAATTCTGTGAGATATTAGGTCTGCAGAGCTGTAATTGGCTTTAAAAAGGAATCAAATATTGTATTTTTCTTTATTTCTCAATTAACATATATAGGAAGTTAAGAACTCAGCATGCTGCTCACTCCCAGCTGTTCCCAGGTTGTTCCAGATGGTTGTAAACTAAGGAGAAGACCACCCACCCCGTCCAAGTCAGAGGTTTCCAGGTTAAATTCTAATGTTCTTCTGAATGCATTTTGTAACACTTTTTAAATAAACTAAAAAAATCAAACCAAAACAAAAAAACCCACAGAACTATACAAGCGATATAAGCCACATCTCTGAAAACTTACAATACCAAGAAAAGGGGGGAAAAGATCACTTAATCCATATTCCACAGTTTCAGCCCCATCCTTTCAGCCACTTTTCCTCCCCTCATGATGAATGAGGCCTGAAGAAGCCTGAGGACATTGCAAGAGTGGCAAACAAAAACTCAGAGCACCACCACTTGGTTCTCTGGCTTTCCCCTTCAAAAGCAAGAGCATGCTGAAACTTGGAAACCAAGAGATTTTTTTCTTTTAATTGTGACACATTGCCTAAGTAAGAGATAAACTGAACCCGCCTGGCTCCCTTAGTAAACAAAGCCTTTGAATTTTCAGCTCTTGTAAAACCATTAAAGTGGGTGCATAGAGGCAGTTTACTCTCAAACGGTAGGAATGATTTTCATTTTCCAGTTTATGCCTTGACTTCTGGGAAATCTGTCATTAGAGGATTTTCTATCCGCTGACCCTAGCTTCCATTTCCTAGAAGTGTTTTATTAAGTGGGTCATGCCATATCACAAAGGAGAACAAATACAGGACACCGGTAATATTTCCTGCACAGTTTTGCAGTTCTAGTTACACACACAATGTGCAGGCAATGTATGACTCTTTCAGTCTTGGGTGTGGCTACACATTTGTCCCTTACATTTGTATACCACTGCCACGCTTCTTCCTAAATGAACCACCAGATTTAAATGGATCAGACATTGCTATTTCTTTTAACAATTTGATATAATTCATAAAAGCAATTTTTAGAAATGCATTTTTCATAGATTGCAAGGGATAGAATTTTATAAATCTCAAGCAGTAAAATTAGTGCATGATTTTAAATGAGAAATGATCAGACATTTTAACAGTTTTGTAACTGCTTATATTCCCACATGCTAGTTTCTCCTACTAGAAATGATAGCTTTTGATTGGCTAAAAAACTGAAAACTGCAGTGCTCTATCTCCCAACCCTCCACACACAGAAAATGACCCATTACTTCTGAATGATCTCTACAGCTCATTAATGATCTGTTTAAGTCTATTATATTTACAGTCTATAAAATGCTTTTTGTTTTGCAAATCCTGGTGATGTTAACATAATCATAAATACATACAAGAAGACAAGTGTACTTCTAGGGTCTGGATACTTTCTTTGTCGAGATAGTACTAGTTTCAAAATTTCTATATGAGGCATTGAAAAACTATCAAGGAATCCAAAATTTAACTCTCAGAAGAGTATTTTAATCTAGCTGCTCAGAAGAAAGAAAAGTACATGGTTTCATTACAGCTTAATTTAAGAATCTAAATGTTCAAGCTCAAATAAATCCTCACATGCCTGCTTGCTCTTCTGATTGCCAAGTCTGAACAGCTGCAAGCAGGGGCTGACCTGTGCCTATAAACATGTAAACCAGCAGAAACTAAATCACTAAACAGCATAAAAGCAACACCAAGACACAAGCACCCATTAATTTTAAAGATAACATAAAATGATACCTGTTCTTCGGCTCTTTGGTTTCTCAGTGTAGGTAAATATTTCCTAATTGCATGGAGAGGATATTTTTTGAAATAAGAGAATCTAGATGGAGGCAACAGATTATCCATAGTGAGGAAAGCAAGAGGGTCCTTGTCTGCACCTCCTTGTCAGCAACCATATGAATCTAGAAACTTTATAATTCCTCAAACGCCCAAAGATTTGTTTGTAGCTCACTCACTTCCCTGCAAACGCAGTAGATGTTTTTCTCCTTGCTGCTTTCTCTTTAGAGTTCCTGGTGAAACCAGAGAGCCAAGTATGAACACCGTCTAGAAGCATCCAGAAATGCAATGCCCAAAGGGCAACAGGAGCCAGGAAGAATTTAGAGGCTGGTCCACAGAATGCAAATTGCCTAGTGGTAGTGATGTGACTGTCCTATTTCTAGACACAGCGTTCTGTTGCAAGCTGTGTTAATATTAGCTAGCTGGTGACTTTCCATACCCACAGACTCTCATGAGGTTTAATTTTAATTTTTTTCTGACAGTTTTTCCAGTTCTTAAAGAGGGCATGAGATGTGGTTTTTCCAGTTTCCTTCTAGATTTCCTATCATCATGAGCACACACAGACAACCCTCAGCTGTGTCTCAGCTTTAAAGTGTTGATTCATTCAGTCTTGAGAAACACGGTTTTAGGGAATTCTAAAAAAAATTAACAAATTACCTCACTCTTCATTGTTACCAAGGAGTTCATAGTCAGTACTGAAAACATTTTGTTTGCACTGTGATGTATTATGCAGTATGCCCAGTAACCAGATACTTTATATGAACTGAAAAATAGCTGCAAAAAGATTCTGTTCTGAGTTAAAAGGTTCTCTCCTTGAATCCTTATCTAAAATACAGGCTGAATTGGGAAACCTTAACTCTCCCCAGGCTTTATTCTGAGTGTAAGGGAGAGAAAATGTTATACATTTACTTTCTAACTATTATAAAAAGAATTCCTCAGTGGAGACTCAGGGGTGGGAGGTGAAAGAAGGATGGATGAGGGGAGGTTGCTGGGTGGGTACAATGTGCATGGCTTCAGTAATGTATGCAGTGTAGGCCCTGACTTTACTACAATGCAATATATCAATGTAACAAAATCGCACTTGTACCCCATGAATATATACAAGTAAAAAATAAATGGGGAAAAAGGAATTCATGGTTTTATAAAAAAGAAAAGAAAGAAAGAAAGAAAAAGAACATGCCAAGAGGTCTGTGGACTTAGAGAACACGAAATCATAAAATTTGACAGTTCAATATTTTCTTAATACTCTATAGAGATCACAGGATTTCTAAACTAAGTTCCCAAATAGACTTTGCTATTTTATTATCTTTTTTAAACTTTGCAGTAGCTAGTTCATTTGATGGCAACATTTGGTCACCTCTGTGAGGGGCTGTCATGTAGAGGCGAGGCTGGACACCAACCAAAAATCATGTGGTCCAGAGTTTTCTTTAGAGTGGAAAGAGAGAGCTGGTCCTTCTCACTTCAGAGAGAGTACTGCCAGTTGGGGTGGAGGAGGGGGCAGGAATCTGTGTTGTAGCTCAGCTGTCCCCCTGAACAGCTTCCCTGACACTCCTGGATGGGTCACCTACCTTCAGGGAACACACCTGATGGCCTAAAGCTGGCTGTGCTGCAAGCAGCCCAGGCCATCTGTCAGGCTGGCATCAGGCCCACTGGCAAGGTGATCTTCCAGACTCACCAGGGCTAGCCTGGCAATTCCGAGAAGTCATTTACATAGTGCTGCTAGGGCTGGCTCCTAGGGGGAAGCCCTGCCCTCCTGATTCCTCTACAGGTGCACAGCTTCATGCATACAGAGGCTCTGCGCAGCCTCACCTGTGTGCCAGAGACAGCTGACTCTAATGAGGGCAACAAAGCAGCATTGTGCTGTGAACCACCTGAATGCTAAGGGCACAGTGGCGCATGCTCCCTGCCAAGTCATGGCCCAGAAAAACAAGAAGCGCAGAAGCCCAGACATCCTGGGACAGCTTGAGGCCCTAGAAAGAGAGGTGGCCCTTGGGATGGTTGGGGTAGATAAAAGTGCCATTCATATATACCCTTGAGACTCACAAGCTGCCTTTTTGTTTCTATATTTAAAAACATCTAAACCTTCAGAGATGCCTCTTTATCGTGGGCAGAAGCCAGCAGCCTGCCAAACACCCACAGCACAGCTGGTGATCAAAGCTTTTTCCCAACGGACAAGCACAAAGCAGACTTCATTTCAGATGGTTGTTTCATGATCCTTTTTCCTGGGTTGAGAAAAGTGTTGAAAAGAGATGGGGAGGGCACCTCCCCGGCCCCATTACCCCAACTACCTAAAACAAAATCTCTGCTTTATTAGATTAAGCATAAAAAATAAATAAATGCAACTAAAATTCCTTTAGGAATTTAATTGATAACAAATATAAATCACATCTCCTATTTATTGGGCCTTTTGACCAGGTGCTGTGCTAAATTCTTTACATGTATTATCTCATGTAATCCTACAGCAACCTGTGGGGAAACTAAGACTCAGAGATAGTAAAAAAAAAAAATGCCAGCTACAAAGGCAGAGGAAAAAGGATTCCAACCAGATAGGTCTGACTCCGGAGTCTCAGCTCCCAGTCAGTACTGCACAGCCTCTTAATCCACACCCAGAAATGAATTCCTGGTGACCTCTCTATTTATTAACCTGAAGAAGGAAAGACATGAAGTTGCCTTGTTAAAGACAAATACAAATGTATAGACTAAGATTAGTAGAGAACCAGTATATCTTCATGAAAAATCATATAACTTCCTATCCCGAATTCTCTATAAATAAGCTTCCTATCATTACCTAGCTCTTGAAGATTCCTTTATGAAATGATGCTAGTGATGTTAAAAAGAGGTTGTATTTGTAGATATAGGTATTTTGCTTCCCAAATTTTGAAAACAGCTGCAATCTCAGTTTCTGGGAGTCAGTCTGCTTGTGTTTACAGTGTGGAGGTCTCTGCCATTGCAGCCTGGAGGAGTGCCATGTTTGATTGCCATGGTGACTCAGGTGCCTTGGTGAAAGGCAGTTGACCAGAGTGCTGGTGGCTACAATGCATATCTGCAAGGATGGAAAGGGCCCAGTGTATCTGCCTCAGGTGATGAGAGGTATATTCTGTGCCCTACAAAGTAGCAGCATAAAGAGTGGAAGTAATTACCTGTTATTTTGTACAACTCACTCCCACCACTTGTCCTCTGCTCAGTAGAAAAATAAGCAACAGAAACCGTGAACCCAGGGAAGTCATAGATCAAGGCTGCAATCCCACTGTGAGAAGATATTCATGTGTTCTCTATGCTTTCTAAGAATTATCTGCTTTTTTACAAATGACTTAAGATATGAGGAATCCCAATTTCTTCTCTTGAAAAGCAACACAAAGAGGCAAAATCAATGCCTGGAAAAATAGTGGCAAGTAGGGGAGGAGAGAGATATTTCCTCATTTACTCCTTGTCGAATGTTGAGGAGGACGGGATGAAAATGTGCATTGTGAGGTCATCTCACACTGTACACCACACACGGTAGGTGTTCAGTTAATGCATACCAATTCATATTTATTAAAAGAGAATGTTAAAGAGAAAAGAAGGGAACCCAAGCATTAAATTCCAGTTGAGAAACAGGAAAGAAAAACTGAGAAAAATGCATCTCCAGGATACCTTTGAGTTGACGAGGTTTCCAAATTACATCAGGACGAAAACTAAAACCCCACTAATCTCTCTCTCCTTCCAGTCAGTGCTGAGAGTTCCTGTCAGGAAATGACTCCATTCTCTGGGAATTAATCCAGCCCAGATACAGAATGAAGGGCAGGCACTTAGAATGATGGAGAAGCTGCTAGCCCAGAAAACAGAAACCATTTTTTATTATGAATTCCACTGAGAAATCATTCTCTTCCCACTAGATCTGTAGATATTGTCCCAGTCTTCTGCTCCCCAAGAACAGCATTAAATAAAATCAAGAGAGAAATGGGAGGCATTTGACATTGCTCATCAGGACAAGTTTATGCAATACCAGATTCTACCTTATTGCATGATTAAAGCACTTCTGCTACTCATATGACAACATTTCCTTGTGTGCCCCCACCACATAGGGAGTAATTATCCTACATCTGCAGATGGTGCGTTTTTACTTCCCCCAAATCCACTTTCAAAAATCCCTATATGTTCCCATTATAACCACAATTCAGCAATTTTGATGTTTCTAATTGCTCTATGAACAATATAACTTTTATGCCTTTTGCTCTTCAGTATTAATTTCTCAAATTTAACAATAATTCTATATTCAAGAGGCATTTGTCTTCCACTTAAGAAAAAAGACACTTTTCTGTATAGCTTAGGCCTGCGGTCCTCAACCCCCTGGGCCATGGACTGGTATGGATCTGTGGCCTGTTAGGAATCGGGCCGCACAGCAGAAGATGAGCTGCTGGGTGAGGGAGCAAAGCTTCAGGTGTATTTACAGCCACTCCCCATGGCTTGCATCACTGCATAAACTCCGCCTCCTGTCAGATGAGCCGAGACCTTAGATTCTCATAAGAACGCAAAACCTACTGTAAACTGCACATGGGAGGGATCTAGGTCGTGCACTCCTTATAAGAATCTAATGCCTGACAATCTGAGGTGGAGCTGAGGCAGTGATGCTAGTGCTGGGGAGCGGCTGCAAACATAGATTATCATTAGCAGAGAGGTTTGACTGCACAATAAATGTAGTGTGCTCGAATCATCCCAAAACAAGCTCCCTCCACCCCCGTCTGTGGAAAAATTGTCTTCCATGAAACTGGTCCCTGGTGCCAAAAAGGTTGGGGACCAATGGCTTAGGCCAAACTCAGACATGCATTAGAATTACCTGGAGGGCTCGTTAAAGTACATACGGCTAGGCCCCACCTCAGTGTTTCTAATTCAGTAGGTCTGTGGGGAGGAGCAAGAGATTTCCCATTTATAACAACTTCTCTGGTGATGCTGATACTGTTGTCATGGGAACCTCAATTTAAGAGCCACTGGTTTGGCAGCTGTCAGGTAGGGACGTGGCTATAGAGGGATTTCCTAGGTGGAAATTGAAGCATAGATACCTTGTTTGCTGAAGCACTTTGGGAGCTCCCATCAGATCCACGTTTTAAAATGCACTTCCCCAGTAGCTTCACATGGGCCTCCCACTAAGTTCTGCTTCTCAGTGATAGTGATATCGGGACTTGATATTCAGTTTCTCTCAAACTCTCTCTCACCCAGTTCCTCTTATCAAGTTGCAGTGGCACTATCAGTATTCTTAGCTCAGGGAGGGAGACCAACTCCTTCTTTAAGCCCAGGATGAGAAAACACAGCCAGACATACCCAACACCCTCTCCTCTCCCTCTTCTGCCACTAGCTCCTTGCCTTTTTCAAGTTGGGGATGGAGGGATCACAAATATGGAACAGGGAGCCTGCTCACCACCAAGAATCTCCCAATCACATCCTTCCACAACCCCATCCTCAAGCATAATCTGTTTGTCTCTGTCTTCTGTGGTCTGTGGTTTGGGATGAGTCCTCTAACTCCATCTCCTTTCATCCAGTCTCGAGAGTTTCCACTTAGGATTTAACTGCAAATTATTCCTTTAATAGAAACATTCAAAGCTCCCCATGAGCTTACTGTTTCCGGTGGGGTGGGTCTTTCAAGCTGTGTTGCCTTGTTCTCTGCACTTGGTTTTTCTCCACCTTCTCAGCAGTCATGCTTTTCTCTTTCTAAGAGGCCTAGCACCAACCCAGAAGAGGAAAGAGGCCTTTCCTTTTAAGGAAAATGACTCAACTCCAGGAGAATTTTCAAATTGGTGGGCATGCTACCTATAATTCTGTATGGAAATTAATCACTTGGTTTTAGAAATAAGGAAAATACAGTTTTTCCTTAAGAGCTTTGTCTATCTAGGAGGATAGAATGAAGGGGTGGGTAGGACAGGTGGTGTGTCCTTTCTAGTACCTGGTGGTTTGAAAATGAAAGGATATAGCTGAGAGCAGATATGTGCTTGGGATAGGCCTACCTCTGTTGGTGTAGACCGTTGAGTTTAGAAAAGCAATCCCTGCCCTCTTTGCCCATTTTTTTGACTCCATTGCCTGCGTAGAAGTAACCAGAGAGCATGGTCTCTTAGATGACTATCAAATATTTGTCTTGGGTTCTGGTGGAAAGGCCCAGGCCTGAGGTGTTTATCTGGGTAATTTACCCAATTCACACTTCTACCTCCTGTGAGAACCACAGCTGGGGGTGGGAGTGTCTGAAGGAGGTGGCAGCTAATCTTATCTAAAAGAAAGATAATGTGCATGCAGTTTTTGGGGTAGAGAAATTGCTTGTCACAGTGAAGCCTATAAAGGTATGTTCCCCCACACTATTATCCATGAATTTTTAAAGTACAAAAGGCAATTACTCTACAAATGCAAATAATATATGCCATCCCTCAGATCACAAACGAGCATTAATATCGGTGCAATCCAGACTATACATAGGTACAATAATGTGAGTAATAATTACTGGAATGTAAATGTGTCTTTATTGCTAAAATTTTAAGTATCAAAGTTAAGAGTATATGGGATTATTTATTTTTGCCTACAAGGGGGAGAGTTAACTACCCCAAAAGATTAGTTAGGTGTTTCCTAGAGTCTTGCTACTCAGGTGGTCCATGGACAAGCAGCATTGGCATCACCAGTCCTGGGAACTTGTTAGAAGTGCAGAAACTCAGGCCCCACCCCAGATCAACTGAATCAGAATCTGCATTTTGACAAGATCCCCAGGTGATTCACATATACATGGAAGTTTGCGACCCACTGCCTTGGAATGAATACAAGACTTCTATATACTTCCATTGCACCCAGCACATATAATAACCCTGCCACTCGTCACCTCTCCAAGAGTGCCTGTTTTACTTGTTTATAGCCCCTTAACTGGAAACTTCTTCAATCACCTGCCTTCAGGGCAACAACTGTGTCTTGTCCATCATTACAACAGTGCCTCTCAGGTGCTCAATAGATTTTGTTAAATGAAAGGATGATTATTATGTATGTAATATATATATATTATATATATTGGGTATGAGCTATCTTGAGTTTTCTGAGGTCTTGTTGATTTGTGAATCCAGACAGGTTATGTTAACAGTAACAACCCAAATTTCGCTGGTTCATGTCTTCATCTGCCCACGTAGGACCTCCTTCAGCTGCAAAATGCCACCCAGGTATTTCTGGGAGCTTTGGGATGTGTCTCTCATATAGTTTCAAGCAAATGCTGGCCAGCTGCCAGGTAGTGCCCACTATTCCTTCCTTGTTCCTGCTCTGGTTCCCAAACCTGTCCATTTGTCACTGCTGTTGTTCCCTGCTGTGGCTATCTTTCCCATAGTGAGGCCCTGAGATTCTTGAGGTCCAAAGCATCTTCCAGACTCATGCCATTCAACTCAGTGTGCTCCGTCCCTCCATATTGTAGTCATGAGCTCGTGAGCTGTCCTCTTGGGTGCACTCCTATTTATACATTCTTTTTTTATTGGACTTACATCGAGCTGGTAAATTCTTAGGAAACTCTTCAACTGCAACTCCTAGGATCCCCTTTCAATTCTCCTTTGTCCTTCTGTCTTCAGTGGTACACCTCTTGGCACAACTCACAGCTTCTACAGTGAGTTCTTCACCTGGAAGACTGCCCTTCTGGGCAGGATCTCTTTTACAATCATCTCAGGCCAATACTCCTACCCCAGGTTCCACAGCTAGGTCCTGGAATTAAATATCTTTAAACTGCCACCAAAGGAGAGCGAAGTTATTTACTAGAAGCAATCCTCAACTCTTTTGCCATGAATTGCTTCTCCTTTTCTCAGGTATGAGTCATATCAACCATGCTAAGTGCTTCTATAAAAGTTTGAAGTGAGAGACACATATCCTGCACCTTTCCCACTTGTGGGATAAGGGATGATTAGCACTATAAGGAACTCTTCAGAGAAATACTTCTTATAAAATCGTTTTCCTTTTTCTATACTCACTTCATTTTTTTTTTTCAATTGAGAAAGACTCTCTCCTTTACCAAACTCAGTCCCCTTTTTGACTAGAAACCAACTTTGTGCTCTGTCCTTGGCCTGTTTACTCCAGTTTTAGCAAGACTCCTACTAGATCAGTTTAGCAAAAATCCCCCCTCCTCCTTGATAGCTACCAAATTTCACATCCCCATCCTCAATATCTTATCATCTTGGCCTGCCTTCAGCAAGAATCCCCCTAGCCTTGGTGTTTCCTGTTAGTGATTTTTCCATCCACTGACCCTCACCATGCTCTTGGCTATACATCTCTGCTTGTCCTTATTGTATTTGGAGTTGAGCTTGACCTCTCTCCTCTACTGCAAAATCCCCATTGCAGTAGTCCCTCCTGAATTAAGTTCTCCTTACCATCTTTAGTGTCATAAGTGATTTTTTTCTTTAACACAATGTGGGTGAGAGATTCAAGGGAGTTGTAAAACGTGTTTTCAGTTAAAACCTTTGAAATTTTTCATATGGTTCTAGTGCAGTGCTTCTCCACCTTATATGTGCATGTGAATGAATCTCCTGGTAGGTCTAGGATAGAGCCTAAGAGTCTGCATTTCTAATAAGTTTCAGGGTGATGTTAATATTCCATGTACTCCACTTCGATTAGCAAGAGTCCAGCACCTCTTTTGAAATGCAAAATCAACAATAACAATAACTCAGAGCCTCAGTTGAAACTTCAATTTTAATGTTACATGAATTTCCCCAAAAACACTCATGTGAGTTTGCTAATTTTTTATTCATTTGTTTAGTCTTTTTTTTTTTTTCT
>VBSM01001681.1:5963196-5983597 GCA_008086735.1 Cheirogaleus medius
TTTCCAATGCCAATTCTTCTCCCTGTATGTGGCTTCTTTCTTTTTCATTCTTTAGGCTTCAGCTTAAATAATACTCCCTTAGAGAGCATTTCCATACTGTTCTATCTAGAATACGTTCCCCCTGATTTTTTTCTCACTAGCTGAGTCCTTTCTGTGTATAACTGGTTCACTGAACACAGGGAACTCATGGGGTGATATTATGAAAAGAAACATTATTTTCTACTTCTGTGATCCCTTTAAATGGGCCCTGTATCGTGTCGTGTGCACACATGTCCATGCCTTTCTCTATACGTGAGTAAACTTTTGAGCAGTCCCCGTGACTTTTTTAGTTGCTCAAAGGAACTAGAAAATCCTACAATAACTTTATGTCATAAAAACAGTTTCAATTTGATATTGCCTAGTCTAAGAAAATAAATGTTTTCAACCTGATTCACCCTTACATTTTCTCCTTTCCCTTGAGCTGAGACCTGCTAAGCACTGACCACTGCGGTAGAAGAGCGAGGAATGGTCTCTTTCCTAGAGTAGCATTTCTCCTCCTCCCCTCGCTTGCTAACCGAGATTTCTGAATCTACCAGGGCAAAGGCAGGGCTTGGGAGGAGAGGTGATGAGAATAGAAAGTTCTTACTTGGCTGGTGCCACTGTTAGATAGCCTCATTCGCTCTGGGCCTGGCAGTTGTTTAGAACTCCCTCTTTCCCTGGTGGGCTCTTCATTCCTTGCAGGTTTTGGCACCTGGCTCAAAGTTATCCTCTCAGCCCCGAGGCTGCCATCACCCTGTAACGCATGTCAGATTTATCAGTGTTTGGTTCCCGGGTTACTGACTTGCTTAGAAAGACTTCCTGACTCTGAGGTTACAAAGTATTTTCTATATGTTTTCTAATATGCTTTATTTTTCACATTTAGATATTTGGCACCATTTAAAATTTATTTTTGTATATAGTATGAGGTAGGAATCTATTCTATCTTCTTACAAATAGATAGGTGATTTTCCTACTCCCATATATTCTTTCTCTATGGAATTGTATTTCCACATTTCTTATCTGTTCAGCTCTAGTATGTATTCGTATACTAGTTTGCTAGCACTGCCATAACAAAGCACCACAGACTGGGTGGCTAAAATAAGAGAAATTTATTTTCTCATAGTTCTGAAGAAGTCTGAGATCTGGGTGTTGGCAAGGTTGGTTTCTTCTTAGGCCTCTCTCTTTGACTTGTAGATGGCCGTCTTCACCTTGTGTCTTCACATGGCCTTCCTATCTCCAAATAAAAATCCTAGCTCCAAGTAATGTCACATTTTGAGGTACAGGTGGTTAGGACTTCAACATATGAATTTGAGGAGGAGGAGACAAAATTCAGCCCATAATAACTTGAATCTGTTTTCACATGCTCTATCTGTCCATTCTTGTGTTATCATCACAGGTACAAACTTATAGAGTATTTAGAAGGCAGTCTGATGTTTAAAAATTAACTTCTCTTAATAGTTCAGATGTTACATCCTGTGTAAAACTTTCCCCAGTCTCATCTCTCTCCTATTAGAAGCAAATACTTCCCATTGTGTTTTTTTCCTATAAAACGGCTGAGAACATACTTCCTCTCATTTTATTTTATTTGAACCTCTATTATAACACTGTTCACTTTATGAAGAGGTATGTCAACTTCTGTTTTTAAACTAGATTGCAAGCTCCCAGAGCTCAAATAATTAAACTATTTAAATTATTATTAAGTATTAATATTAAAGTATTATTAAGTATTTGATATTATTAACAACAATTTGTTGATGACTTACTATGTGTTTAACACTATGCCATGAGTTTTGTTTGCACCATTTCATAAGCATCCTGTGGAGTAGGCATAAGGCTCAGAGAAGTCAAGTTACTTGCCCGAGAGCACATAGTAAGTTAGTGACCCACTTAAGATTTTAACCCAGTTCTATTTGACTCCAAATCCCAAATTCTTAACCATTACACACTTCTGTCTCCGTAGCTGTTTCGTATCCCCTTCTCTAAGCAGAATGCCCATGCACAGTAGGTACCTAATATATGTGCTTATAAAATGAACTAAGCTGGCCAGGCACAGTGGCTCACGCCTGTAATCCTGGCACTCTGGGAGGCCGAGGTGGGAGGATCGCTCAAGGTCAGGAGTTCGAAACCAGCCTGAGCAAGAGCGAGACCCCGTCTCTACTAAAAATAGAAAGAAATTAATTGACCAACTAAAAATATATAGAAAAAATTAGCCTGGCATGGTGGTGCATGCCTGTAGTCCCAGCTACTCAGGAGGCTGAGGCAGGAGGATTGCTTGAGCCCAGGAGTTGGAGGTTGCTGTAAGCTAGGCTGACACCACGGCACTCTAGCCTGGGCAACAAAGTGAGACTCTGTCTCTAAAATAAAATAAAATGAACTAAGCCAGAAAGCGTGCCAACCAATTTTTAGTATGTTATCCTTTCTATTTAAAAACCTGTGACTAGTGAGCTATTTTAGGACTGGATTACAGTGGCTGAAGTAGCAGCTGTGTGACTAGGGTCCTTCTCATCCCCACAACACGTAAAGCCTGTGCTTCCAAATAATGACAGTCACCTTTTCCTTCCTCTGCATTCCTGGTCTTTAACATAACCTCAGACCAAATTCCATTATGCTGTTTATTTGAAGCTACCATTTCTCGGCATGTCAAATCAATGCCATAAAAAGTTTTCATTTAAAGATTAAAATAAAATAACTTTGTGAAAGAGATGAATTAGCACACAGGCAGTCAATAAATGCTAATTCTCCGTGATCACTAAAGAATTTACCCACTGGTTTACCTATGAGCAATATATTTAAAACATTGTGTATGATTTGGTGGGTTAAGTTGACTTAGGATACAACTACAGAGGGTGGGCTTTTTGTGGTGGGGGTGGTAGCCCACTGTTGGGCTCATTGAGAATGACTAGCACAATACCTGTTTATATCTAAATTGCTCTATCTTTCCTATATGTAAAGAATCCACATCTCTATAAAATTTTGAATAATAATATTATCTACTCAAAATTTATTTATGCTATGCTTCAGTTTTCTGGATGAAAGATCCCTGTATTATTTAATGGTATAAAACATTTCATCAAAATGAATAGTCTCCATTACTTTCTACCTTCAGCATTAAAATGTAATTCTCATTCTAATTCACAGTTGCTTTATTTTAAATTGGTTTTTTTGAGTTATTTCCTTCAACTATTCCAAACAATCTCTTTCCTTCCTTAATATTAGTTTCCAAACACTTACATATAACTCTATCTCCCCAGAGCCCTTTGTTTATAGTTATAAAATTTTTATTGCTACACAATTCCTTTTAGCTCTTTATGATTTCTCCTGCTCCAAAGTCCTGTCTAGATCTGACATCCTATGATTCTGAGATGCTCCACAATGAAAATAGTGTTTTAAACTCTGGGCTTGTCAAGCTCAAAAAGAATATAAGGTTGTAGAGGCGGGGAGAGTAACAGAAGTGTTGTTATTGCCATTGTTCTGCAGAATTGGAAAAGTAGCTCAAAAATGACAGCATGGGATGAATCCCCTTTATTCGTATGGCTGCAAATTAATCAATGAGTCTATTTTCCAAGTGCATGTCAAGGATTTCTCCTGCCCAAGAATTTTTCCCCAAGTGTTTTTGATGACTCTATACTGGGCATATCTTATCGTGTAAAAACTGACACCCCCACCCTTAGCAGCAGGTGCCCAACTTTCAATTTCCATCTGCATTATTTCTTACACTTCTCTCCTTATTAGGAGCTTTCTTCCTTTGTTTTGCAAAGAGGCAGGCTTGTAACAGGCGCCTCTTCTTGGCAGCTAACATTGCCAGAGCAACTTGAGCTTCTTCCAGTCTGTGGCTGGGTTTCTTGCTCTTGATGGAGGCAGATGTAATGCAGACACTACCATCTGAAATTTAGTATCCATCAGATGGGCTAGAACATCTGAAAAAGAATTTCATTTTGCTAATTTTAAACATGTAAGAGCTGAAGAACACATTTTAAAGAATTTTACGGGACACCTACTTTTCAGTGTTGTTCTGTCTTAGATTCTCTCCCTCTTTCTCTTCAAATGCAGAGAGTTTACTTTGTCCCTAGAAGAGGAAGGGTCAGTTACAACAGAAGTCTTGCATAGCCAGCTCCATGTGACTGATAAGGAAGACTCCCAGCTATTACCTGGCACATGACCACCTGAGACCCCCACTCCTCTGAAGACCCTCATCAACATAATACTAACCTGTTACCTGGTGTATCAACATAATACTAACCTATTACCTGGCACATTAGCCACCTAAAACTCCACCCCTTTGACCACCCCAACCTAATAAAAGTGGGAAAAATTGGGTAGACTGGGCTCAGAATTTAGTGGCGAGACCCCTCTGAGCCCACCAGCGAATAAACCTTGATTCTTTGACTCTCTGTGTGCCACTGGGTTTGTCCTTGGAACCACCTGCTGTAACGCTTGCTGTAACATGACCACCAAGCCAGAGTATTCCTCAGAACCACAATTCCTGATTAGAGGTATAAAAAGAAAGCAATAAGGTATCCACTCACCCACCCACAAGAGGAGTATGCCAGTTATTAAGTTACTGTTTCTCAACTCCAAACTTATCATTCTGTGCTCAGTGATGCTGGAATTTTACAGACCACTTTTCTGCTTTGCTAGCTGCTCCCCATTAGGCTTTGTCAATGGAAAGAAACTGCAAGTTTGAAGGAATGGGAAGAGACTTGCTCCTTTTGGTTTCAGTTTTGCTTTCTGTTCTTGAGCTTCTTTACCCTGGTAGCTGCACTTTGGCAGTAGAGATTGAATACAGCTTGCAGTATTTCCGCCATTCCCCAAATCAGCCTCATTTCTCCTATCAGAGGTACTAGCATGGCCAGCCAGTGCCCCCATTCCTCAGAGGTCTGAGTCCTAGCCTCTTTCCCCACCTTGCACTACAAATGTTATTAAGCCGGGACTTCTTGCATTCATATGCATAGAATTGAAATTCAGGTCATTTTATTTGGCTATATTAAGGGTAAGGATGTCATAAGAAGGCTGGAGCACTTGGGGACATTGAGTTTATGTGTTCATGACTTACAAACCTATATATGTATGCCAGAAATCTTTTCCAACTTTAAATGGAGAACCTATATGTACCTCAAACTCAGCATATACAAAATTAAATCATTATCTTCCCCTCAGATCAATGAATTATCTACCAGTTTCCAACAAGTACTAATTTTAGCCTTCACATACAATCTCTAAGTGCTGTCAACTTTAATTCTTAAATGTCTCCTAGATTCTATTGCTACTTTGCAACCTTAGTTCAGATCCACCAAACTCCCGAGAATACCATAAAAACCTCCTAACTTGTCTCTTTTCTTCCCAACTCTTCCATTTAATATAATTTTTCTAGAGTTTGTATGGTTCTAAAAAGATCTAAAAAGATAATACAAACTTACAATTTCCAGAGCAAAGTCCCAGATCTGTCCAGGGACTCTGAAAGATTTTCCTGCCACTCTAAATCATTTAAGATTTTTCTCTTCATCACTGGTTTTGAGTTTGAGTAATTTGATTATGTGTCTTGGTGTCTTTTACTTCCTGTTTCTTGGGCTTGTTGTCACTGAGCTTGGATTTGTGGGTTTACTGTTTTAATCAAATATGAACAATTTTGGCCAGTATTTACTCAAACGTTTCTTTTGTCTCCTTCTTTTGGATTCCCCAATAACATGTATGTTAGGCCACTTGAAGTTATCCCACAGCTCACTGATTTTTGTATTCTTTTCTTCCCTGTGTTTCACTTTGCATACCTTCTATTGTTATGTCTTCAATTTATTAATCTTTTCTTCTGCCATGCCTAATTTGCCAATATTTCATCCAGTGTGCTTTTCATCTCAGTCACTTTGGTTTTTATCTCTAGAAGTTCTACTTGGGTCTTTTATTATATTTTTCATGTCTCTACTTAACATTTTGAACTTATGGAATACAGTTATAATAACTGTTTTATTGTCATCATCTTCTAATTTTAACATCTGTTTCAGTTCTGGGGTAGATTCAATTGACTGATTATTCTCCTCTTACATGTCCTGTCTCCCTGCCTCTTTGTATACCTGGTAATTTTTGTTTGGATAGCAGACATTATAAATTTTGCCTTTTGAATGCTGGGTATTTTTGTATTCCTATAAATATTCTTAAGTTTCACTCTGGAATGTTAAGTGACTTGGATGTAGTTTGATCTTTTTGGGTCTTGCTTTTATGATTTGTTAGGTAGGCATATGGCTGTGTTCAACTAAAGCTGATTATTTCCTACTATTAAGGCAAGACCTTCCTGAGTTTTCTACCCAATGACACATGAATTATGGGTTATTCCCATCTGGCTTGTGAACAGATACTATTCCTAACCCTCTGTTAGCACCAGGCACTATTATTATTTAATCCTTTTGGATTTTTTCCCCCAGCCTTAGGGATAGTTTGCAGATCATGTATGCACAGAATAGTACCCTGCTGAATGCTCAAGGGATATCTTGAGTAGATTCTAGAGTCTGTCTGGAGTCTGTATTATTTCATAGCACAGTTGTCAGGATCAAGTGTTTTTATATTTGTAAAGGCCTCTAAGTTGGTGCCCAACACAGAGTTGAGGCTCAATAAACACTTTTAAAATCTGGTTTAGATCTCCATATCCAAAACAACTTTAGTGACCATCCTCATTCTTTTGACTACCCACTTCTGTCATTTCTTCTAATCAGGCAGAGCTTGACTCCCATCGCAGAAACTGCAAGTGCCAGACTCTTATTTTTTCTATCATCCTTGCTACCAGAATGAGAGCCCATGACCTAGCTCTAGCCCAAGACCAGTACTCACACTTGCTCTAGACTTTAAGGAAGAAGTAAGTCAAGGAAGAAACAGAGACCATACTGAGTTTGTTCTAGGGACAGGAAGCAGCAGCAGCAGTGAGAGCAGGTACATCCAGTGTGTAGAGGCAGCATTCCCAGTGGCCATAGTAATGATGGCCAAACACACGGCCATTTGGTACCCAGTAGTACAGCAGTGCGGTTTTCATAGATCTGTTTTGTGGTGAGATTTTGGGTTCTTTTCTAACTATGTAGTCTGCTAGCTTGGTTGTCCAGTTTTTCTAGAGATTCTGCATGGCATCCAATATCCTTTAACATTTTGCATTATTAAAGTACAACATAGATACAGAAAAACATACATGTAAGTGATTATTTTTTATAACATAAATTTTCACAAACTGAACACATGTTTATAACCAGTGCTCAAATGAAGAAAAAGAATATTGCAAACATCCTAAAAGCTTCTTTATTCTCCCTCTAGTCACTACCATCTGCTGTCCAAGAAAATCTACAATCCTGACTCCTAACATCATAGATTAGCTGTGCCTGTCTTTTTTTTTTTTTTACTTCATACAAGTTGAGTCATAGCACATATTTTTTTGTGTATGTTCAACATTATGTTTGTGAGATTCATCCATATTGTTTTGTGTAGTTGTAGCTTATTCATTCTTACTAGTATATTAAAGCATTCCATTCAATAAATATACTATAATATATTTATCCATCTGTGTTGGGGAGCCTCAAGACCACTCTCAGGTTCAGTGATTTGCTGGAAAGCCTCACAGAACTCAGAAAAGCTGTTATACTCATGGTTATAGTTTATTTCAGTGAAAGGATACAGATTAAAATCAGCGAGAGGAAAAGGTGCATAGGGTTGAGTCCAAGAAAAACCAGGCACGAGCTTCTAGCTGTCATCTCCCAGCACTTAATGCTTTCAGCAATGATATGTGACAACATATGCAAAGTGTTGCCAACCAGGGAACTCACCTGAGCCACAGTGTCCAGAATATTTATTGCAGGTCAGTCACATAGGTATGCAGTGTCCATAGGACTGACCTTAACTACTCAGTCTCCAGTCTCCTGTAGGTCAACTGATGTTGTTCAAAGCCTCAGGCATACAAAAATAGGCATTTTCCAGAAATCACATTGTTAGTGTAAACTAGCTGCCATAACCCAAGGCTTTGGGCATACAAAGACATGTATCTATAAAGGCAGGATAGTCCAAGGGCTCAGAGATATTTACCCAGGAACCAGGCCAAGGGCCAGTGCTGAAGACCTTGGAAATGTACAGGGTTTGAGTAGCCCAGGCCTGTAGAGTTAACACTTTATGCATACCATTATATTGTTGGTGAGCATGTAGGCAGTTAATGTTTTTATTAATGTGAATAGTGTCACTACAAACATTGTCAGAAATGTTTTTAGTGAAGGTTTGTGTGTATTTTTATTGGGTCGTTACTTAGAAGTGGAAATGGTGGGTTATAGCATATGGCATTATTCAGCTTTCATCTATACTATCAAAGAGTTTTCCAAAGCAAGTGTACCATTTACACTCTCAGCATCAGTGTAACATAACTTTCCTCTTGATGAATTTTTTTTTCTGTTAAAATCAGCAAGAGTCAGTTTCTGTTGCTTACAAATGAAACTTCCAAGATGATATAATCCCATCTTGCATTTGTCTTGCATTTGTGCCAGACTTGGTCTTCTGTATTTCTTTTCATTTCGACAGACTCTTGCTGAGCATCTACAACGTATGCCAGGCACAGAGACTGATTTTTACCCGTGTAAGTCAGTTTGGCCAGATTCCAGGTCACCTGATTGCAGCTTTGTCTTCAGTACTCCTAGTGATTCCACACATACTTTTATCTCCCGTTTTCTGCACATACTTCTTCATGAACCACCTGATAGCCCCTGACCCCAATCCCTCCCAGTTGGTCAAGAACCAAACTCATCTAGGTCCAATCCTATTAAAGGGTTTCCTAGATGTTAAGAGAAAGGGCTTCTCTCTCAGCTCCTCATTAAGTTGCATATACCAGTGTTATAGGTTAAATTGTGTCCCCTTTCAAAAAATATGTTGGAGTCCTAACATCAGAATGTGGCTTTTTTTTTGAGACAGGGTCTCACTCTATTGCTCAGGCTGGAGTGCAGAGGCCCGATCATAGCTCACTGTAACCTCAAATGCCTGGACTTAAGGGAGCCTCCAAAGCACTGAGATTATAAGGCATGAGCCACCATGTCTGGCTAGAATGTAGCCTCATATGGAGATAGGCTCTTTACAGAGGTAATTGAGTTAAAACGAAATTAGGGTGGACCCAAATCCAATATGACTAGTGTCCTTATAAAAAGAGGAAAGACACAAAGACAAATAGAGAAAAGATAATGTGAAGAAACACAGGAAGAAGATGGTCATATATAAGCCAGGGAGAGAGACCTGGGACAGAGCCTTCCCTCTTAGCCCTCAGAAAGAACCAAGCCTGCTGACACCTTGATTGTAGGCATCTAGCCTCCAGAACTGCAAGATAATGAATTTCTGTTGTTTAAGCCATGCAATTTGTGGGACTTTGTTATGGCAGCCCTAACAAATTAATTAAACAACCAAGTAGGATGCATCAGTTTTTCTCAATCATTTTCCAATCATGTGGTATACAGTAGAGAACCAGAAGGTAATATCTGCCCTTTTGGAAATACTTTATTATAAAAATTGAGGTTGGAGAGAAAAGAATTTGGAAAGAACAAATGAACTCTAGATTATTTGACTTTGGCCATTCATGAGACTCTGAACAATGCCTGGCTAAATTGTGAAGTTCTCTACTCCTTGTTCTTTCCTTTCTGTTTTCGCAAATGGATAAGCCTGATTCATTTTTCAACAGCCATCTGTGGGAACACATGAACTCCTTCAGTGAGTGGCTATTACGATTTGTTCCACAGTCTGAGGGGGTGATTTGGGGATGTTATTCCCCCAAGTCCTTTTCATGGGAACTTTTCCAAAACCAGAAGATTAATAAAATGATGATAGAAGCAGGTACGGCGTGTCTTGAAAACTCCCTGAAATATTCTCATCACCTTTAATCATGTCATCTGACGGGCTACCTTCAAAGATCCTGACTTTAGCTGAGTCCTTGTACGCAGTGAATTTTCTTTATTTGTAAAATGTAAAGTCCCGGAACTTCTATTTGCCTTGACGGTCAAACTTTTGATTAAAGAGGAAATACCAGGGAGAAAGAGAATGACAAAAACAGAAAATATATTGGAAATAGTAAATGTATTCAGAGCAGATGATTTATTGCCCTTTCAGTTCAACCTAGTAATAAAGAATATAATAAATGTGTCTCCTGAAGAACTTCTTTTCCACTGCCAGTCCTTCCTTTGGCTATTTTCACCTTTCCATCTCTAGTCCCTTTTTGGTCTTCAGGTCTGGATTTGAATATGTTTCAGCAAAGCTGGATAATGACCCACTTGGTTGAAACTGAAAAGTTAGATTCTTAATACTTCTTGGAAGTGAGCATAGGGATGTCCCCTCGAGACCTTGTTCTGCTGCTGTTAGTGAGTCTCTTGGTTTGTCAGAGATCAAGGATCCCTTTCCACATCTCTGGCTCATTTCCCCTAACTTCCATGGACTAGTGTCATTCTTTTGTCTTTGCAGAAGTTCTTTTATTTTCTTTTTTAAAATTTGAGATAACATAAAATTCAGCATTTTAATCTTTGGAAGTATATATTTCAGTTGTTTTTAGTATATTCACAATATTGTGCAACTATCAGCACTGTTTCCAGAACATTTCTATCACCCCAAAAAGAAACCCCTGTACCCATTAGCTGTCATGTCCTGATTCCTGTTCTTTGTCTTAGAAGGAAGTTGTCAATTGTACCAACTATTACAAAGGTGTCAGGTAAACACAAGATCTATGTGTATAATAATATCTAATTATCCCATTTCTGATCCATTACATTCCTCAGGATGTTTCCTATTCAGACTAACTAATATGTTCTGGGCTGTTGGCTGCGGTTCTATTAATATATGCATTTTCCTCTGCAGAACACCAAGACATCACTGGGTCTCTATTATAGATGATAAACGCATTTCAGAAGGAGTAAGGGAACCCATTATTTACAGAGAAAACGGTTTGACAAAAATCAGAATTTTAAAACAAAATGATTTTCTCACAGTAAGCCATGAAGTAAAAGTTTGAGTGCATGCGACTAAATAACTCTTGGTACTAGAAGGAAAAATAATTATATTGCAGTGTTGAAATAAAACCGTATTTTATGGGTAATGAAGCAATACCCTCACCTTTCCTCAGTATTTTATATCTTTCGGGTTTTTTTTTTCCCTCTTCAAATGGTGATAGGTGGACCTGAGATTAAAGTGCCATTATATGAGAGCACTGAAGCACAACCACATAATGATGGCATTATGTGAAAAAATCTCAGGCAGTTTCAGCCAGCAAAGTCTTTTTCCTTAGCAATCTTGGTCTCGCTGGGGCCAGAGTCTTCTCACATTTCAGGCTGTTGGTTTGTTTGGCACTTGAGAATATCTTTCAAGGATAAAACAAGGTGGGAACCGGATCCATGGAAACTCACTCACGAAGCTTTTGTATGAAAAAAATTGCCATGAAAAGATCAGAAATGAATGTTTTTTTTGAGAAAAATAAGGTAAAAATAAAGTGAAATTGATGTCACAATAAGTCTCTGTTATTCATAAGCTAATGGATGAACTTATTCCAGTTAGTTATTTGATTATCTTGCTTCCTGCTCAGATAAAAAAACAGAGTTTAGTTTTTATGGAAAGGGCGCTACTGTTGCCGCCCAGCGGGGTTCATTTGCCTGCTGCCCAAAAAGCCCATACGCTGAGTCAGCAGGTTTTAAGGCAGAGAAAGAAATCTTTATTCTGTATAGTGCTAAGGTGGATGGGAGAAATTTCTCAAATCCGCCTCCCCGAGAACTTGCGGCGGGGGGTGGTTTAAGGATAGTTTGACAGGCAAGAGATTAGGCAATTAGGTTTGTTAACTGGTGCAAAATTATAGAGATGTAGAAATCATCTTCCTGTGTTGCTCCAGTCCCTGAGGTCACAATTCCAGTTGAGTCAATTTCTTGGTATAGGCCGCTGAGCTGCGTGGCCCAATTGATCCACTGGAATGTGGGGCCTAGAAGATATTTCAAAAACTACTTTTAGGTTTTGAAAAGGAGACGTTATCTGTGGGAAAAGTTAAGAATCTTTATGAGCCTCCCGGAGTGGCAATTACAGGGGGACAGTTACTAATTATTATCATTATTTTTAGCTAGGCCTTTACCACAGTTCTCACCTTGCACCCCGGTTATTGAAGGGTGGTTTCACTACATGTGCACTTTTCAAAGGCAGAGAAGAGGGAAGCCTCTTTGGTCCTTCTCCGAGGTGACCTAATGTCTGCTGAGATGCCCTCCAGAGAGTGGCTTGGTTGCTGCTGCGACTGCATTTGCAGATACTGATGCCTGAGAAGCTGAATCTTTTCCAGGTTAAACTGTGAAAATGCAGACCACAAAGACATCAGGGAGCCCTAGAGGAGAACAGCCGTTGCTGCTTTGCCACACCTTGATAGCAGCCTTGTTTGATCCTGAACAGAGGACCTAGCTAAGCTGGGCCTGAACTCCTGACCCATGGAAACTGTGTGTTGTTTTAAGCCACTAAGTTTGTGGTCATTTGCTATGCAGCAACAGAAAACTAACATGCTCACATATTTTGTCTGCTGATCCATAAGATTAATTGTAAGTTTAATAAATAACTCTTCTTCGATAGCAACACTTAATGAGATCAATGCTTGACTGCTTTGAGTGAGTACCATAGAGTTTCAGAATGCAAAAGCAGAGTCTGTGAAAAGCGTTTTGTATTCTTTTATGTGATGCTCAGTCAGGTGCAGCCACAGAAGAAACACAGGAGAGGCTTGGGGAAACGAAGTTTATTGTGCTCACAGGTCCTAGAGATGGGAGGCATGGCACACCACGCAGGGCCACATGAGAAAAACACTGGGGAGGTCAGGAAGCAGAAGACAGGAGGGAGGGAAAAGCATTAGGGCAGAGCCTTTATTGTGGTTTCCTCAGGAAAGGCAAGGCGGGACAGGTTGACCAGTTTAGCATAGGCTGGTTTGCATAATTTCGACAGACTCTAAGCTATAGGGGTGGTCCCTAGTTGCCTGGCACCTGGCCCTGGAATGATGAAGGCAGAGGAATATTGTTTCTGTGGGTGTGTGGGTCAGGTGGAAGAGGCATGGCTCTGCACTGGCTAGTTTGCATATCAAAGGCATGCTCCTGGCTAAGTCCTTTCCTGTCTCTAAGAACTGGCTAGCCCTCCCCAGCTAAGCAGGTTATTTTCTTTTTTTCTCACTGCCTCTCTGATCAGCTCTTTAATCAAAATAAACTGTCCAAAATGATTTGAGCTTTCTGGAATGAACAAATTTAAGAGTTTATGCAGCAGGCTTCTTTTCTCCTGTGGTAGGTTTCTTTTCTGCTGGCTTCTTTTCCGCTGCTGGTTTCTTGGTAGCTGCAGTTATTTTCCCCACCAAAGTCGTTTTCTGTTTCTTAACACCAGCAGTCTTCTTTCCATTCTTCCCCATCACAAGCCTCTTGCCTGTAAGCCCCACCTTATTTCATTTGGCCTCTAGTGCTGCTGCTGCCTTATCCACCTGGAGTTTGTGATTCCTGGCCTAGTAAAGAATGGTGTTCTGGCCTGGTCTTTGTATGTGGGTTTAGCTTCAACATGATTCTCATGTTTTTCAGTGAATTCTTCTTCAGGACTCTGCAATGAATCTTCTTGCATGGTGCTCAAGGGCTCTTTGGAGACAGGTTTTTTTAAGATATCAAAATATCATAGTATATGAAAAATTAAAAAATATACAATACAAAATGTGGGTTTTTTACCCTAAAATTTAATGGATGAAAAGGCTAAAGCAATCGTTCTATTCTGAATGTAACAGTGGTGTTTGTATCAAATTGAACTTAAGAGGAGTGCATAGGAAAAGAGACCCGGTTCATAAGAGCCTTCCCAATTTTGGCCATTTCCTAACATTACTAGTACCTATGTTAATTACTACTTGCTGATTATTCAAATTAATTCTTTCTATTTGGTTATCTCTAGATAGACTCTAGCTCTCACATAAAAGGAATTTAGAAGGGAAAGAAGGACCTAAAATCAAGTTTGGATGAGCAATGCTAAAAGCTGTTAATGTCCCATCATCCTACATGAATTTGGGCAGCAGAGAAAATCTAGTAGTTAATACTGTGAATCCTCAGATGGATTTGTGTTCACTCTTCATCTCTGTTGCAGTCATCTTTTTCTTCAAGGTTGTCTATCTTTGTTGTTACAGGTCCTTTTTGTTCTAAGCTCTATTTGATCTCTAAGGTCCCATTAGAGTTTTGGCATTAACCTTTGACATTTTGACATCCTTTTAAACTTTAAAACATTGGGTTAAAAAATTCTTCAAAATTATACAAATGTATACAATTTTTGAGTAATTATTGAGTAACAACACATTCAGATTAGTATAACATTCTTATAACAACTGCATTAAGTTTAAAATGGAAGACACATTTTACTTTACTATTACTCATAAAAAGGTAAAAACTCAGTTTTTAAAGATTAAGTAAAGAAATGCTCAGGAACTCGTTCATTTTACTTCTATTTAATATCACCTGCCAGTGTCTACAGTTATTAATGACCTGGTGTTGTTTTCATTGCATTTGCATGCCCATGCATATATGGTCCAGAATCATCATGAGAAACCATTTTCAGCTAAACCTTGGGAGAAACCATGACTAGCATTTCAGTTAAAGAAGTGACCAGTCTAGGGAAAGAATCAACCATGCTTGCAAGATTGCTGCTAATAGGTAGTCCTTTTAAAAAAAATATATTCACTGCTTACCACCATAGATGAGCTGATGTGACCTGGCCCAGCTGGACCACACCTCTTACCACAGAAACCTCAATCAAGATGGTCTACCTGTTCTCTATTCCATAGGAATAAGGAACTAACAAGACCTTAGCTATGACATTTAGGAAAGAAAACTGTGGGAAAAATCCACTTATAATGAGCCCAGCTTGTGTAGGCTATTGGAACCACTGTGGGAACTCCTGTAGCCCTTGCTTCTGGTCCAGAATCTTCTTTGCAGTTGATAATAGTAACACTACTCAGCTCTGAGTCCACAAATAAATGTTTAGCCAGAATTTTCCATGTTTAGCAGATTGTCTCTGCTGCCAAAATTCATGCAGTTTACTTTCTGCAGGATACTGAGACATCAACTGCTTTTGGGATTGCTCAGCAAACTTGATTCTAGGCCTTTTTTTCCTTCCTAAATCCTTTTTGTGTGAGAGCTAGAGTTTGTCTATCATTTTGTTGCATTTCAACTCCACACCCAGCCAATTGCTTACCTTTTCCCCACTTCTAGTCTTTTTTTTTTTTTAGATAGGGTCGCACTCTGTTGTCCAGGCCAGAATGCAGTGGTGTCATCATAGTTCACTGCAACCTCAAACTCCTAGGCTCAAGGGATCCTCCTGCCTCAGCCTCTCGAATAGTTGGGTCCACAGGTGCATGCCACCAGGCCAGGCTAATTTTTCTATTTTTGGTAGAGATAGGATCTCACTATTTCCCAGGCTGGCTTTGAACCCCTAGCCTCAAGCATTCCTCCTGCCTCACCCTCCCAAAGTACTAGGATTATAGGCGTGAGCCACTGTGCCCAGCTTCCCCACTTGTACTCTTAACCCTCCTTTGGCACCAAGGATTTTCTCTCCTCTGGATACACATGGATACTTTGCCTCCTCCATATTGGAATGGTTGCCTAGATAACTCGACTCCCTTCCTCAGAAAGAACTTTGGTCACAGGATGCAGAGTAACTAATACTCCATCTTCCTGCCTGTGCATAGTCAAGGTGATAGCACAAGTAGCAAATCCTTCCTTTTTCCAACAAAGAGGGAAACAAGATTAGAGTTCAGCACTTGGGATATTATTTCATCAAGAGTTTGGCGCTTCAGCACAATTGCCTGATCTTTATCATCACAATTCAATTTTTCAGGATGCAGTGAAGAGAAAAAAATATGTTCAAGTTATCTTCCTCCTTGTATAAGAACATCCAACAAGGGCCCCCTCCTCCTAATTCCCAGAGGGGAACAGCAGCCATTGCAGCTACTGAATGCCATTAGAAATATCAAGTTGAATCCCTTCAGCTTCAAGACTTGATGGCTTTGTGCTTTCTCAGTCACAGAGAATTGACCTGACTTTTCTTCTTTTGATAACTCTCTGCAGAGCCCTGCAGAATAACTTTGCTTTGATTACCCAGTGCTTTACAGCCCTTCTCATTTCCTTCTCGTATCTCCTTTTTCCAGAGCATAGGGAGCTCTCCTCTTACCCTGTTGCCTCGAAGCAGTTTTGAGAACTCCCAGAAGTTCGAGGCCCATCTCTTTTATGTACTTTTGATTCTCCTAAATAATAATCATCTATTTTCTTTCTTTCTTCTTTCCCCTTTCTCCCTCTCTTCTTCCATCCCTCCCTTTATTCCTTCCTTTCTCCCCTCCCTTTCTCCCCTCTCCCTTCTCTCTCTCTTTCCCTCCCTCCCTCTTACTCTCTTTCTTTCTTTCTGGCACCAGTGTTTTCATCATAGCGGCAGAATTCATGTAAACACAGAGTACTATAATTTTAATAAACAAAATAGTACATTCTTAATCTCATATTTGCCTGGTTAAGCATCTGCAATTGTTCTTGTGAATTACAGAGTTTTGTGGTGATTGTTGTCTCAATACCCCTGATATGTCGAAAAAGAGTGTGCCAACATTCAGATAGAGAGAGAGATGTTAGTAGGGCTCTTCTCAGAAGCAAAGCTGAGACAAAAATGGAGTGAATGTGTATAGTTTATTTGGGATGTTGGGAGATATGGGCAGAAGTGGGTGGAAGAGAGAAGAGAGTGTGTATAATAATGTAAGGAAGGGAAATCAGTCTGTAAGGGGTACACCATTAAGGCAGCTACTATAGTGTACACGTGTACTTAAGTTTGATACTATGGAGTTTTAAAAACTGGTATAAAATGCATACCTCATTATGATCTCAGTCAAGGGGCAAGGGAGCTGGGGTATTTATACATTCATATTCAATAAGTATTGGTTAAGGAATGCCCCTGGTGGGTCATAAATTTGGGCCTGCCTTGCATAGAGGCACTGTGGATTTTAGCAGCCTGAGGGCAGTCTTCCAACAAAGTCGTAGATGCTGACCATTGGAAGGCAGGCTGGCCCGCACAGAAGGGAGGAGATGTGGAGGGGGCACTGATGTATCTGCTACAGGGGACCAAGGGAGAGAGCACAGAAGGCTTAGTTTATCCCACTGCCTATCTAACAAGCAACCAATTTGAAAGTCATAGCAGTGGTAGACTGTGTTAAGATCCACAAGTTCTCCACAAACAGGTGGCCCAGGTAAGTAGATAATCAATGTAGTAGACGTTTGCCATTCTCCTAGCTGCCCAGCCCCAGAGACCTTTCCTATTTGGGGAGGAGCTCTTCACCATTAAGCGACATGGTAACATGCTCTCATTCCAGAGGCAAAAGGCCTGGCTAAAATTTTCTTTCCCTGCCTCCTTGTAGCCAGGGTATGGCAGAATCTGGCCTTAGCCATTCAGAGACTCCTGCCTGGGACTTCTAATCTTCAGGGAGGAAGGTAAAGATGCAGGAACTGTGGGGAACTGTTCTTGATGCTGCTGTTGGGAGTCCAGGAGCAGAGGAGTCCATGATGGCAGTCTAATAGCAGTGGTGCAAGTGTGACTGTGACCCGGCCTCCTGATTTGTGCTCATTTTCACATGTCCTTCCAATAAATCTGTCTTCTGTTTCACTTTAGCAAGTGTTGGTTCCTGTTGTCTGCAACTAAGAACAATTGATCCTTTGAGAATAACAAAAGTTGGCATGCAGGCAGCCCTGCTCTGTGCAGAGGACTTTTCTAGGATCTAGAGAGGAGGATAAGAGAAATAAAGGCAATAGATGACAGGTGTTTAGTCTTCAATAAATTCACAATCTAATAGGACAAATAAGTAAATTCATGTGAAAACTGAAATACACACACTTACGTTATCTCTTTTATTTCATTATCTTTTATGTGCATGGAGTCATTTATCCCCAATAAGCGTGTATGGGAGGTACCATTACTTAGGATTTGCAGAGGAAGAACCTGAGGCATGGAGGAATTAAGTAATATTCTCAGAATACTACAGAGTTAAGTAATATTCCCAGAATGCTGCAATCATAACATGATAAAATTAATACTCAAACTCTACTGTGTTCACCCTGCCATGTCCCTTCCCATTACAGTTCTGTTTAGGAATACCTTCCCATATGTGGGCAAAGGGCTAGAGCAAGTCTTGGCAAACTATGGCCTGTGGACCAAACCCAGACAGTCAATTCTTTTTGTAATTAACATTTAATTGGAACACAACCATACCCATTCACTTGTGTATTGTCTATGGTTTCTTTGAGCTACAGCCACAGAGTTGAGTAATTATAACACAGACCACACAGCCTGCAATATTTACTATCCGGCCCTTTTCAGAGAAAGTTTGCCAACCTCTGGGCTAGAGCATAGTTTTAAACAATATACCTTCACTGAATTAAGCTCTTTTAACTGGTGTCATCTGATCTGTACTATTCCAGAGACATTAATGACTCCATGATAAAACTAAATGTAAGTACAAAGCAATAGCCACAGAGTGATAATAATATGTTACTCATACTAATGATAATAACGACTGTCATTAATGAGGACTCCCTTTGTTCTGGCTCTGTGATGAGTGCTTTACTATTAATAGTATGCTTTTACTAGCCTGACTTCAGGTTCAGAGAGGTGAATTAAAATTGTGCAAGAGCAGAGAGCTTATAAGGGGCAGAGCCAGGTTTATCCCACATCAGTCTGTCTCCAGGGGCTGGGTTCTTCACCATCATGTTTTACTGTCTTTCATAGCCATCAAGAAGAGGGAAAACCAGAAAAAAGGACACTTCTACCTCTCAAGTTGTCAAGGTTCTGCTTGTGATTACCAGGGTTGCTTTGTAGTTTCTCAATGAAATATGTTGACAAACCACTCGAGATAGCATTGCTGTAGAAACCTAGCAAAGAAGAAATAGAAGCCAAAGCTTATAGTCCCACATCCACTATCATTTAGCTTTCAAGAGTTTCTGCATATTTTGAAGGGCCCACCTCCCAAGCCTTGACAACCTCAGTGGTGATATGGAGACTATTCCTGCTCTTCCCACACTAGCGCAGCAGGAGGGCGGGTTGTGATTCCTCTTAAAGAGGGTTTAAAATAGGCCTGCCTTGTCTTGGAATGTCATTTACATAGTGCCTTGCCTTGTTGGGAGATTCTAAGTGGTTTATGACAATTGTGATAAGGTCCTACATCATTCCCTTGGCTTTAGCCCTTATCTGCCCCCTGTAAGTACGTTATTCATGCATGCCCTACTAGGAAGCTCAACCTTATTTACCCCAGGGTGTTAGATAGCCAAGAATGTAAGCAGCCTCAAAACTTCCCAGTGCACTCCCAAATACACAAAGTTTGGCACTGGCTGCCCTCAGATTTTGGAATCCCAGTTCTGAACACAGAACTCCAATGTGAGTCTTAGAGTCTAACTTGTGGCCACCAGCCTGTACAGTGTCAAAGGCAGGGAGAACCCCCTACTCCTCTAAGTGTTGTCTGTGCCTAGCATATTGCTGAGCACAGAGCGGGTCACTGGAAAAAGGTTTAGTGCACCACTGTATCAGCCTCAGGGGGAGCTGGATCAAGATGGCCGGCTGCCTTTCCCCTTAACTCATGCACGGCATTCCCTGGGCTCCTGTGGGCTAGGGCCCAGGACTGGACTTCAGTTCCTGAAACCAAGCCTGGTGCTCTGGGTCTCATGTACCCAGAAAATAATAGTAATATTAATCATACAATAAAACAACTACCATTTTAGCAAGAACCCTTATTTCATTTGATGATTAAATCTACCAATAAATAGGTATTGTTATATTATCCCCATTTTATAGATGAGGAAAGTGAGACTCAGAGAAAAAGAAAAAAAAAATCTTGTTCTAGATCATTGTATTAACTTTCTGTTCCTATGTAAAAAATTACATAACACAAATGTTGTGCTTTAAAACAACACATATTTATTACCTCAAAGTTTCCATGGGAGGAATCTGTGCATAGCTTGTCTAGGTCTTCTACTCTGTATCTCACACGGCAGCAATTAAGGTGTCAGATGGGCCAGGCGCAGTGGCTCAAGCCTATAATCCTAGCACTTTGGAAGGCCATGTAGGAGGATCCCATGAGGTCAGGAGTTCGAGACCAGCCAGAGCAACATCAAGAGCCCACCTCCCCCCACCCCAAGCTGTGATGATGCCACTGTACTCTAGCCCTGGCAACAGAGCAAGACCCAGTCTCCAAAAACAAACCAGAACAAAACAAAAACAAAAAGGTGTCAGATGGGCTGTATCCTTACCTGGATGCTTGACTGGGCAAGAATCCACTTCTAAGCTCATTCGGGTTGTTGGAAAAATTCATTTCCTTGCAGCTGAATGACTGGGGGCCCCAGCTTCTTACTGGCTACCA
>VBSM01001681.1:5993064-6037073 GCA_008086735.1 Cheirogaleus medius
CAGGCAACAGAGTGAGACTCTGTCTCAAAAAATAAAATAAAATAAAATAAAATACATGTATATACATAAAATACACACATAAATATGTTTAACAAGAGAATTAAAAGCCGGACCCTTGGGCTTACCACTTAGAAGGTCACTAGTGACCTCAACAAGAGCAGTCTTGTGTAGCAAAGGCCGGATTATGATAGATTGGATGTGTAAGTGGAGAAGGCAGGCACAAAATGAGGGAGGAAAGGAGGGAGGAAGGAAGGAAGGAAGGCAGGAAGGCAGGAAGGCAGGAAGGAAGGAAGGAAAGAAAAAAGGGAGGGAGAATAAGGTGTGTATGGAAAGAAGTCATTTAGAGAGCAGTACATAGTGTTTAATAACAAATTCCTCACTTAAAATAATGTCTATGAAGACCATAACTATATGGCTTTGAGCAAGCTAGTTAACCTCTACTTCATCCAGTAGTTGTGAGTATTAAATACTTTAATACATTATGAAATGCATATGATAGTGTGTGGTGCATACTAAGCACTCAAAAATGGAAATTCTCAAAATAAAATAGAAGCTATCATTATTATTTTTGGCATCATGGAACGATCATGGAGCCCCACACTCTCCTAAGACAGAGAAGTGAGCCTGAACTTGAGATAGATTTTTAAAAATCTCATTAGTACCCAAAACATATAGATAATTTAAACAAAGATTAGAGGAGTGCCACAAGGGTGAGAATTTGTGTCCTTATTGCTTGTTGTTATTTGTCATCCTAATTACCATCAATATTGTTTAACAGGTAGCCTGATCTCTTAGGGAAGCAGGGTGACTACATTTCTAACTGGAAGTGAAATAAATACTCACTCCTGGGAGGTGTTATTTCTTTCAGCTCCAAGGAACCAGCTGGTGATATAAAAACAGTTAATTGGATTTTTCTACCTCCCTCAGAAAAAACTTCTAAAAGAACTCACTCTCTTTTTATATGGGAACATTTTATTCACAAAAATCTCATTTTAATATCCATCTATTCAAGACTTTAAGAAGAGTTTGGCACTCCATCTACTGAGTCTCCATGTGCCAATCTGGCCAGAATGAATGCAAATGATTATTGAATAGTTTCTCTTGTTGAGAGGGAGTGGAAATGCTTTTTAAGAAAGTCAATACAGATATTTTTCTAAAAGGAAATAAATCTTAAGGCAATTAATGGTTCTGTGAACTATAAACCTTACTCAGAAAAAAAATCACAGTTATTAGACCTCTATTTACATTTGTGCTGTCCAATACAATAGCCAGTTGTGGCTTCTGAGCATTCATATGGCTAGTGGAGCTAAGGAATTGAATTTATAATTTTATTTAATTTTCATTAATTTAAATTAAAAACAGATACTTGATTGAGTTATTCGAAAACTTTTAAGTAAGTTTTGAACAACTTGGGCATGTGCATCTACTTTTTCTTTCTTTCTTTCTTTTCCTAGCAGGCTCTATATTTATTTATTTATTTAAAATTATACATATTTAAATTGTACAAAATGATGTTTTGATATATTAATACATATACATAGTGAAAAGACTACTATAGTCAAGCAAATTAACATATCCACCACCTCACATAGTACCCTTTTTTGTATATGGTAAGAGCACCTAAAATTTACTTTTCTACCAAATTTTCAGTATACGACATAATATTGTTAACAATAGTCCTTATACTGTACATACTGTAGACGTATTTGTCCTACATAACTGCATCTGTCTATTTCCACGCCCTCCCTACCCATGCTAACCACAGTTCTACTCTCTGTTTTTATGTTATTGACTTTTTAAAATACTTCACATGTAAGTAAGATGATACAGCACTTTTCTTTCTGTGTCTGGCTTATTTCACTTAGCATAATGTCTTCTAGTTGCATCCATGTTGTTAAAAATGGCAAGATATTTTGCTTTGTAAAGAAAGATCCATTGTGTGTATATACTACATTGTGTTATTATATATACTGAAATTTCTCTGTCCATTCATCTGTTGATATACAGTTAAGTTGTTTCCATAACTTGGCTATTATAACCAATGCTGCAGTGAACATGGAAGTGCAGATATCTCTACAAAGTGCTGCCTTCATTTCCTTTGGGTATACACCCGGCACAGGGATTGCTGGGTCATGTTGTAGTTTTATTTTTAATTTTTTGGAGAAATCTTCATAATGTTTTCTGTACTGACTGTCCAATTTACATTCCCACCCACAGTGTACAAGAGTTCCCTTTTCTTCACACCCTCACCAACACTTGTTACCTCCTGTTGTCTTGATAATAGCTATCCTAACAGGTGTAGGGTGATATTTCATTGTGGTTTTGCAAGCCAGAAGGGAATGAGATGATATATTTAAAGTGTGTTTTTTTTTAAAAAACCTACCAATAAAGAATACTATACTCAGAAAATCTCTCTTTCCCAAACAAACAAAAGCTGAGGGAGTTTATCACCAGTAGACCCGCCTTACAAGAAATGTCAAAGGGAGTTCTTCACGTTGAAATGAAAGAACACTAAACAGCAACATAAAAACATAAAAAAGTGTGAAACTCATTGGCACAAGCAAATATATAGACAAAAAATTAATACTGTATTCCTATAACAATAGTGGGTACATCAATTATAATCCTAGTATAAAAGTTAAAAAAAGTATTAATAACAACTATAACTAAGTAATGTTAATGGGTACATATTATAAGTAGTTGTAAATTGTGACATCAATGGCATATAACGTGGGGGGAGGAGAGGTAAGAGTAGATAGTCCTTGTATGCAAGGGAAGCTAAGTTGTTAGCTTCAAATATATTGTTATAACCATAAGATATTTTACGTAAACCCCTTGGTAACAACAAAGAAAATACCTACAAAATTTCACAAAAAAAAAGAGAAAAAAAAAAAACAAAACCCAGCAATACAAAAAAACAAAAGACAGCAAGAGAGAAAAAGAGGGACAAAAGAACCACAAGACAAACAATATATTTAACAATACAAGAGTAAATCCTTCCTTATCAATAATTACTTTAAATTTAAATAGACTAAACTCCCCAATGAAAAGATACAGAGTGGCCAAATAGATGTAAAAAAAGACAAGATCCAAATATATGCTACTTATAAGAGACTCACTTTAGATTCAAGGACTCTTACTGGCTGAAAGTGAAAGGATGGAGAAAGATATTCCATGCAAATGATAACCAAGAGACAGCAGGCGTGGCTATACTTATATCAGACAAAGTAGTCTAAGTCAAAAACTGTCTCTAGAGACAAAGAAGGACATTACATAAAAATAAAGGGTCAATTCAACAGGAAGATGTAACAATTATAATTATTTATGCACCCAACATCAGAGCACCTAAGCACATAAAGCGAATATTGACAGATCTAAAAGAAGAAATTGACAATACAATAGTAGTAGGAAACTTCAATATACCACTTTCAATATAGAGTATCCAGAGAAAACATCAACCAAGAAGCATTAGACTTGAACAACAGTATAGACAAAATGGAATTAGGCACATTTAAAAAAAATGTAGTGATATATCTGGGAATTTGTCCTAAAGAAATATCAAAATACAGAAAAAGCTTTATGCAAGATAAAATTCACAGCAGCTTCATTTGTAATCAGGAAAAATTGAAGATAATTTGAGTGTACAATAATAGAAATGTTTGGGTAAATTATAGAACATTATCTTACTTGAATATCACAAAATTATTAAGAATATTTATGATACTCAGATAACAATACGTAAAATGTTTATCACCCAATGCTAAATGAATAATGCAGAATATAAACTTTTATTTGTATTACATTTAAACAAATTTAAAATTATATATACATATAGACATGACCTGGAAAGGGGCATGAGAAAAGAAGAATAATTAATGTGTTAGGCTAGTGGAAATTTGTATACATTTCTTTATAAAAGGGGACATTATTTTCTATAATATTTTATAAAATATTACAATTATGTTATAAATTTTATAATTGTTATATTATAGACATTATAACTTATAATGGTTGTATAATAAATATATAATGAATCAGAAAAATAGGTTAGTGTGAGCAGAAAAATTTAAAAATTTCTTTTAGTAATTAAAGATGTTCTCAGTAAGTCACAATATTTAGATTGAATTAATTGGGTCTCTTCATGTATTACAGAATGAAGCTTCCTTTCCTTCTAAAAGGGTAACAAGGCCACATGTTCTTTTCAGGGTCACATAACCCAGACAGAATCCTACTTACTGTATATTCTGTTGGTGGTTTTAGGAAAAAAGGAATCTGAAAAGCATTTGGAAATGTAATGTTTTGATTGTTAGGAGGAAGACCAGGTTAAGGCTGTCAGAAGCATTTCCAAATATGTGAAGAGCAGCACTCCTCACAAAGAGAGAAAAAGGGATGTCACCAAGAGGGTAATTTTGTGCTAATGTAGGTGACACCACCATGACGTTTCTCTCTCTTTTCTTGATCAGATTTTTCATTTTTCTTGTTCCAGTTCATTTTGACAGTGATGTGCAGCCTAATTACTTTTTTTGGCATGGCTTTAATTGAGGCCCTTTATCCCTTGATTAAACTCACATTATATAATCGTTTGCATTTTTCCTTTTTAACCCCTTCCGATAACTGCTTTAGTCAGTGAATTTCTACTGACTTTGAAAGCAAAAGGTATTAATTTTGCTACATTTTAAAGTCTAAATGACCTTGTCTAACATCAGGTAATCAGCAAGACTAGAAGTAGGGTCATAAAAATGTTATTAGCATATGCAAATCATTAATCATTTCTATATTATAATGCATTTGATCCATACCACTTCATAAACCTGACTTTAGGGGAGAATTAAGTGACACAATTTGAATACTGAAGAAGGATAGTTTGTTTTCATATATTAACCTTGGAATAATTTTTAAGTGATAGGCTTGCAGGTGCTGATACTTAATCTTTCCTTATATTTACATAATGTGCAGGGTTAATTTTTATTCACTATGTATAATCAGCATTGCTCAAGCTGGAATGTTAGTGTTTTAGAGGCAGTTTCACTTAATGTAAAGAGAGTTGGTCTTGGAATCAGAGAATCCTGGGTTCTAATCCAGTCTCTTCTATGTCACGCTTTAAGGCAAGTTACTTAACCTCTTTGATCTTCAGTTTCTTCATCTTTAAAATGTGGGTACTATCACACATCTCATTGCAATGTTGGGAGAATTAAATTAGCTAAAGTATGAAACCACATAGACTCCACTAACATAATAGGTTCTCAGTTAATGGCAGCTGTAGCAAGCATTAGACTCCACTGAGATTGTTACTCTGCTTTAATAAGACATTCTGAGACGCTGAAGAGCATCCAGAGAAGAGAAATAAAATCTTGGGGTAGAAAAATAGGTCATTCTCAAGCAAGTTTTAAGAAATAAAAGGAATTCAAATAGCCAGAAATGGATGTATGACAATTGAAAGCATTATCTAATAGCCTTTTTCAAATATAAGAACAGGCATTATGAAGACAAAAAGGAGTTCATGCCTCTCCATTTCTACTCTGGATAGAAGAAAAATAATTTAAGCTTAAATTGCAACAAGAGATTTAGGCTACCATTTTAACTGTGAAACCTTAGAACTGATTCTAGGAGTGATTTCAGAATTTCCTGGGTGGACATGGGTGGATGCCTACACAATGTCCATTTTCCCCTTTCCCCTTCTTAATAGTACATAAATTCTCTTTGCTTATCTATCCCTCCTTCATATTGCCTGAGAGTTTTGGGAAAGGAAGCTCACCCTTCCTTTTGTTACAGGGTAGATCCTAGTTGCCTTACATTAATGAATACAGACACCATCCAGATGGTTACGGGATTTAAGATGCCCAATCAGAGTGAATTTCAAAACTCTTGTTAGAATTGCTGGGATATAAGTTCTCTTTCTTCAGAATGGTCACTGTGATGTTCAGATGCCAAGCCTGGAACTATGGCAACCATTTCAGGATTAGGAAGGGAGTTGGCCTAATGGAGGAAAAGTAGAGAAACCAGGAGAAATTAGGACCTTACTGACATTGCAGAGCTGACTAGTCAAACTAACTGTTGCCCTCTTGATCTTTGGACTTTCCAGGTACATGAGCCCAAATCCCTTCTATTGCTCAGGATGATTTCTCCTATTGCTACAGGAGTTCTAATGGACACACAGAGGCCATCCATTCTGAAGTTTTGCCTCATTTTCAAATATGTTTGCATTTTTTCTCTCCCAGATGGGCTACAAACATTCTCAGGAGAAGTGGTTATGAGTTCTGTTTATTTTGGATTCCCTACCACACCTAATGGCATGTCCTTTGTGCAGTAGACCCTCCAGAAATATTTGTTTACTGAGGATCACGCTGGCTGGCCCATCTTCAAATCATATTGTATCTGTGATTCTCAGCAGGTGCACAGATTGGTTTTTAGGTTATCTACAAACCCTTTCCCCACATTGGGCTATCACTATCATTATCTTTCAGACTGGGAAAATGGTTTCAGTAAATGAGTTTGCTACCTTTCATTTAGCTCTCTGCCAATCCAGCATTAGCCAGAACCTAGACTGTCTGGAAGAAAATAAAAGGTTTTAGGGGAATTCTACTAAAACCATCACAGCAGTCATAGCTCATTTTTAAGAGGTGCTAAATATCTATGGAAATAAAGCTTGCAACTCCCAGAACTCTTGGAAATTAATATTTTAATTCAACTTTATGCATGGCTTGCTATTTCAAGTATTACATATAATAGAAAAACCAAACTGTTGGTTAATTCTCCTTCAAATAGCTCGTGATGTTAGCATTTGAAATACATCTATAGTGGGAAAAGTTATACGTGGTATAAATGTGATTAGCATAGTTCATCACATGCCATGGGCTTCAAAAATCAGTGTTGGGTAAATGTCAAATCCTGATCCTGTGTGTGATCCTATAATGTCCTGCTATTTCTAGACATCCCTGTCATTGTCATGTTTGTTCCAACCAGTCTTCTTATAAAGCTAAAGCCATGGGCTTTCTCTTTCTTCTCTCAAATAAAATCTTGTGACCAAAAGGTTTTGTAACTAATTCATTTTTAAATTATATAATAATAATTTTTTTTTTGAGACAGAGTCTCATTGTCGCCTTGGCTAGGGTGCAATGGTGTCATCATAGCTCACTCAACCTCAAACTCCTGGGCTCAAGTGATTCTCCTGCCTCAGCCTCCTGAGTAGTTTGGACAGCAGGTACATGCCACCACACCCAGCTGATTTTTCTGTTTTATGGAAGGACGGAGTCTCACTCTTGCTCAGGATGACCTCAAACTCCTGACCTCAAGCAATTCCCTCTCCTTGGCTTCCCAGAGTGTTGAGGTTACAGGCGTGAGCTGCCGCACCCAGCCTTGTGATAATAATTGAGCAAACTCTCTCTCTCTCTCTGAATCCACTTTGGCATCACAAAAGCTATCTCCATCATTTCCCTTTGAAAAAAATGTGCACATTTTTTTTTTTTTTTTAGAGACGGGGTCTCGCTCTTGGTCAGGCTGGTTTCGAACTCCTGACCTTGAGCTATCCACCCGCCTCGGCCTCCCAGAGTGCTAGGATTACAGGCGTGAGCCACCGCGCCCGGCCCAAATGTGCACATTTTTAATCACAATTCCATCCTTTCCCCGGTTTGGAGGCACATCTATTTCAGATGAGAAGTTGTGGGACTCAGGACAGGTTACAGAAAATGTCCTGGTTTATAAGACTCATTGTATTAATAGAATTGAAGTTCTTTGTGTTTGCATGGAACAAATAAAGAGCAAGGGCTGACAAAGTGCAGGCTTATTGCCAAGTTCTTGACCTTTGAAAGACTTACAAAGATGGGAATGTGTTCTCAACATAGTGAGGATTCAAGGCTACGGAGAAAAATGAAACTATCAAATCTGACAGTGATTTTTCATCACAGTGTCTGCAATCCCTTTCATCCAACAGCCTTCAGTAAGATACTGTATTAATTATTTTCTTAAGTATTTTTCCTTGCTCCCAATTTCTACTAACCTGCCTGGTTTCCTGGCCACATGGCCCCTTCCCCTATACCAGCTGCAGCCTCCACCCTAAATAACAGCTGGCACTTATATAGTGTATACCAGTGATGAACCACTGTTCTAGCCACTGCGTGTATTAACATTATAACAACTCAATCCTTCTAACAACCCTATGAAGAGGGTACAATTCTTATCTCTGTTTTACAGATGGAAAAATTGATGCCCAGAAAAGTTAAGTAATTTGTTCACATCATACAGCTAACAAGTGGCAGAACCAGGATTTGAACCCAGGCAGACTAGCTCTCTAAGAGTCTACACTTTTAGCCACTGTGCTCCATAGTCTCACAACTGACCTCAGGTTCTGAGATCAAACTGACCAGTGAATAGGAAAAATTACAAGGCTAGATCGGCAACTTGTCGGCTTGCAGCTCAGACTTGATCTGCTTTGACTTGGACCTCAGTTTCCACGACTGAGTCTGTATTTCAACCTCACCTCTTACTCACCCAAGCCATAATCTCTGCCCAGCATAGCTAATCCTTTGGAATTTATACCTGGGACAGAATTCCCAGGACCTGAGTTTGGAGCTGTGCAATCCTGGCTTGCTAGGCACTCTTTGCCTCTTTGCCAGCTTGCAGACTCTGCTGCTCATTTCTGCCTGTTGCCCATCACTAGACCTCTGCATGCCTGACTTGGCCAGTCTTTGCCCAGTTTGTTGAAGATCTACTTCTCCCAGGGGCAGCAGGACAGCTCTCTGGACTTCCTTCATGCCCGTGTGCTGGGACTGTCTTGACTTCTGGCTTGCCTAATGAGTCTGTATTGCTTATGGCTTTTGTCATCCTCAAAAATGACCCACCCAGCCTCAGGTCTGATCCTTCTTTTTTGCTGTTTCGTGTTTCTCTTCTGGAGGAGGTCTTCATCTACCTCTACCAAACTTTCTTCTATCTTTCCACCTTTCTTATGAACCACATCAGTTTCTGTCTTCTCTCTCCATTTTGCTTATTTTCTCAACTTTTCATTATATTACTTTTTTAAATTTCTCCTACAAACATCTTATATCCCTCTTTTTCATTTTCTTTTTTAATTCTTTCTATTCATTTCAATTCATACTTGCTTTTCTGCTACTAACTGTCTGGTTTGGAATCACCAATTTTTTTTAAGACAATGAGTCTTTCACTTCCTTTCTATATGTTAGAAAAACATCCATGCTTTAGAGTTATATTTATCTGATTTGCAACTTTTAGAGCCTTGGCTTCCTCATCTGTGAAATAGATTTAATAACCACAGACATGTTGTAGGGATTGCACAGGATCATCTATTGGAAAGTACTTTGAAGACTATATCACGCTAAATGAATGTTAGGCATTATTAGTGCAAAGAATACTACGGAGTCTTTAAAATGTGAGGCTGAGTACGGTGGCTCACACCTCCTAGCAGTCTGGGAGGCTGAGGCAGGAGGATCACTTGAGGTCAGGAGTTCAAGACCAGCCTGAGCAAGAGTGAGACCCCATCTCTACTAAAAATTGAAAAATTAGCTAAGAGTGGTGGTGTGCGCCTGTATTCCTGGCTACTCCAGAGACTGAGGCAGGAGGATTGCTTGAGCCCAGGAGTTTGAGGTTGTAGTGAGCTATGATGATGCCACTGCACTCTAGCCTGGGCAACAGAGTGAGACTCTGTCTCAAATATATAAATAAATAAAAATAAAAATTATATAAAATATGGAAGAGAAAGTGATTTCTACTCAGCATCATAAACCAACACAGGAATTACCTCATTCCATTCCTGTTCTCCAATCTTTATAGCAGATGTTGATATATAGAGCAGAAAGAACAAGATGCATTAGGAAACCTAACAGCTTGTAATAGCCATAGGCATTATTAACAGATATACAGGTCTCCGGAGGCTCTCAGCATCTTTGTCAAATTCTTTAGCACCCTTGTCAAGTTCCCTGCTTTCTTCACTGGGCTGGGAATAAAATTTTTTCTTAGATTAAGCCAGAGATTGCAAACTGGTGGTTTACTTGTTAAATTTGGCTCAGATATACTTCATTAGACAGAACAGTAATCTTCTTTAAAAGTTGCATATAAATGCATTTAGATAATATTGTAGGTCAGGTTCTCCCAGAAGCAGACTCTGAGCCAAGGATTTGGGTGCAAGTGATTCATTTAGAAAGTGCTCCCAAGAGAAACTGATAAGGGGATCATGAAACAGGATTAAAAAATGGAGAAGCCCAGCAAGGCCATGATTTCAGGTGAAGTCTTAGACTCAGCCTGATCCCATAAGGATCTCATAAACGATACTTCAGAGTTTATTGTGCCTAGAGTTAAAGGAAAGGGCTTTTATATATCCCTCCCACCGCCCTTGGCTAGGGATGGCCAGCAAGAGGGAGGTCATAATCTCCAGGCACTTCCCCTGTCATCAGCAATTAACTCCAGAGCCCAAGAACAAGCCTCAGGAGGGCATAGGGGTGAAATATTAGCAGCAAAGCATGTAGGAGCTGGGGGATGGGCACACAGTAAAAAGTGATCTGAAGGTTCCAGTTGAGGGACCAACAAGGTCCACTGTAGATAGGGTACATGATCTCCAGTTTGCCACAGTTCCACCATTCCCAATACTTACCCTTGGCCAGCTGCAGCTCTAGGGTTTTATAATGGAGGGGCTTAGGCATGGCACTATGGTTGGAAGTAGGGTGCTATTTTGAGGCTGTGCTTACTTAGCACTTTATACGAGATGAAGAAAACATCACTTTCCCATATCTGAGACTGGAGAATGTAATGGGGATGAGGGGAGTGTGTGTTAATGTCTCCCTCCCCAAGGCCCCCCTCATCTTCGCCACCACATTTAGCCACTTCATTATTTGTCCTAGCCCCTTATAGGCATTTCAGGTTGGAGACTATATAACTATGTGATAGAAGATTAATGGGATGGTGAAATGTTAGATCTGAAAAGACTTAGACCGTTTGGACCCTTCCTTCAATTTTACAGATTATAAAAGGGGGCTCCAAGAAGTTGTGTCACAGAGCTAATGGTGGCAGATACAGTGTAGCACCCGTGTCTGCTGACTCCCATGGGCTTGCTTAGTCTAGGGCTCAGCTTCATTCATTGCTTCTGCATATGGGTTACTATTACACTAGGCTGACTTCACGGGGAGACTGGGTTGGATAAACTTATTAAATTGCAGAGCACAATGTAAATGTTTAAGTGTGGTTATGACCTCAAGAAATATCTTGTCCTGCCAAAACTGATGAGCTTTGAGGGGCAGCAGCTATAGGTTATTACGCAGAAAATGGAGGGCATTAAACCTAATTCTCTGTATGATACCTTTCTAATATCTCCTAAATGTGTTTTATATCCTTAACGTTTCCCACAAACTCATCGATAAAGGTCTCGCTTGATTTTAGTTCACTGGAGCTGATGACTGAGGTAGCTAAGGAAATTGGCTTATCCTTCACATTTTAAAATGTAAATGGTTCTATAATTGTAACCTTCTGAACTGTGCTGAGCATACATCCCTAGAATCATGGAAATGCCAATTCAATGAGATAATGCCCAAACTAACATTTAGAGCCATGTTTGGCATAAAGAAAGCAGTCAATAAAGTTTCTAAACAAAATTATATAAAGGGCTAAGGGCTTCTGATTGGGGTTGGAGGAAGATCTTGAGATGATTTTCATTTTAATATTTCCAACATCTACATGGGAGGTGAGAAACTTGGCCTGGCTGCTTGTTGAAACAATTTTTGAGAGGAGACCCAGGGAGGACAGGCTGAGTGGTGGATATCCCTAGGACGTGAACCTAGGACAAAGGATACTGGTGATGAACTAGAAAACAACTCTCGGGGGTGAAATATCAGGATCTAGGGTGACTGATGGGCTGAAGCTGGTATTAGGTGGGAGGAAGGGGAACCTGGGAAGGCATTACAGGGGTTCAGAGCAAAAGAGGCAGAGTAGAGATTGGAGGTGGAGACTCAGGACTCCCAATTCCAGCTATTTTGTAGTATGATGAACCTGTCCTGGTCTGGGGAGGGAGCTAAAAGCTGCAGGCTCTGGCCTGAATGATGGAGGATCACATATTTGAAAATCTGGAAGTCAAACATCGCTTGCAAACCCCAAGGTTGTTCTGGCCAGCTAGCAATTAGCCTGGTGTGAAAAGCTCTCTCACTTATCTGTCTTCATGGTTGACATCTGATAGAGTCATTCAATTCACATCAGGCTCACTGACAAATGATGGTGGGTATGATTTATTTGGCTCTTAAACAATACAATTGCAACCCACATATATGGTCTCCTTCCCTTCCCCTTTAGCTACAGGGACAAGCAGAAGATTCTATGTCACCAGAGCTGTTTCCTAGCCTTTTGAGTCTTTTCTTCTGTTCCCAGCTCTCCGCTAGCTAGCCACCTTCCTCCTTCTGCTGGTGTTTCTGTGGTTTGGTACATATGATGGACTGAGCCGGTATGAGGTGGTTCAACACTCTCTTTTTTTTCCCCCTCACTGACCACTCAATTGCCCTAAGACCATCATACCAGGCCAAGCAGATCGAGGCAGGTTTCATTTATGGAAGGGTTAAGCAATTTTAGCATAAGTTAACAAGGAAGGAAGGTGAAGAGTTCACTCCTCCCTCCCCTGGATGGTGGGGTGGTGGGAAGGATTGGCTTCCTTTTTTTGCAATTCCCTCTATGAGGTACAAGCAGGCCACTTCCTTTTAATAGGTCTATTATACCAAGCACAGACATACTTCCTAAAGCACATTCTCTTAACAGGCTGCAAATATTCCTTTCTGAGGAAGGAGAGATTTCTTCAATTAGCATAGAGTCTTGTCCCAGGCCCTTGGAGTCAATGGGCCCTTATTGATTGTGTAGCAGTGCATTGGATTTCTTCCCATACCTACCAAAATGATAAAACACCTGTATTAGTCTTTAATGACCAGTTCCTTTTTTATAACATAAAGGATTCTGGATTATACTAAATTCTTTCAGTTCAGTAGTGGGGAGTTGTTTTAACTCTTCTGTGCATCTGCAGCACCCTATATGCAAAAAACATTTCATAAATGTTACTGATGACAATAATGAATAAGGGAGACTGACTTAGTCTTTTGGTATTCATTCCTCTCATTTCTCCATTGCCAGTCTCTCTCTCTGGGGAGCACTGGTTTTGGATTAAACTGCAAAATAGACCAAGATATCCTAAGTCCTCTCTGCTCTCTGTGCTTGCTGCATCGCCTCATCAGTGGCAGAAGGGCCTCATTTCTCAGACCCTGATAGTCCTATTCCTCTGTAGTAAAATCTGCTCTTGGTTATCTGTAATAAAGTAGAATTAATAAGAGCTTAAAGAGTTATCCTTCCTAAGCCTGTGGTTAGAACAGAGATTACTGACTAAAATTCCCACTGGAGCAGACAGAGGACTTAAACAAGGATAGTGGGCAGATGAGGCCGCGTGGAGAGCTCAGAGTCGTCTAGAGTGGAGAGTGGCTGCTCGTCACCAGCCAATGGTGACAATGAGGAAATGCTGGCCCAGTATTGCCAGGCATTACAGTTTTTCAAGAAACACTGGAAAGTTAGATTTTAGATGAAATCTGCAAACTTTTTAGTCAGCTATATAGCATACCATTTTGGTAAATTATAATATAAGCACACAATTCCACTCCTAGCTATCTACCCAAGAGAAAGTGGGTAGGTCCATTAAAAAAAAATGTATAAGAATTTTCACAACTTTATTCATAAAAGCCCAAAATAGAAATAAGCCAAATGCTCTTTGTCAAATGCTGGCTTCCTAAATTATCACCAAAACCACCTGTTAGGAAGACAAAGCTGAGTCAAGAACTATTAATATCTTGACGGAGTCTTTGTGGTGTCTCAGCGTGGGAAGGACAAAGTCAGGATATTTATTGAGGTTTTGAAGTCTGCTTTAAAGTGGGTCTTTCAGTGTAAGAGGGTGGGTCTTGGTTAGGACTGGGTGAGTAAATGATAGAGTACTTTAGGATTGGTAGACACAGCAAGGCAAGGCAAAGCGTTTAAAGAGACTAGGGGTATAAGTTATTTTTTGTTGCTTTCTATTGAACAGTTTCTTGCAGGAAGTTCCTGGAATGATTAATAAAGTGGTTTGTGACTTTTATCTTCTTGGACAAGAGTTTCTTAAAATAGTAAAATTATCCTGATGATGCCAGTGGAATAGTAAAGTCATGTTAATGTAGATAACAAGCTGTATGAAAGTAGGCAATTTGAGTTCTCATCTCCAATAAGAGAATGAATGAATGATGGTATATTTATAAAATCTAATATTACTCAGTAATAAAAAGTGAACAAACTTTGCCTATATGCAATAGCATGGATAAGTCTTACAGGCATAATGATGTGTGAAAGAAGCCAGATGCAAAAGAGAACACACTATATGATATGTTCGAGAATATATGTAAAGTTCAAGAAAGGCAAAAATAATCTACAGATAAAAGCCAGAATAGTGGTTACCTCTGAGAAGGTTGTGAAGGTGGTAGTTGTGATGTTACCTGGGAAGGAGTACAAGGGAACTTTACAGAGCACTGGAAATATTCTCTATCTAGATGGTGATTACATGGAGATATATATATATATACACACACATACGTTACACACAAAAAAAATCATTGAGCTCTATGCCTAAGATTAGTATACTTTATGCACTTTAATATATATGTCTTACCTCAGTTGAAAACATATGTATACACAAAATAACACAATTCTTTAAGAGTACATTCAAATAAAAAAATAGGCATTATACACATTAAAACAGTTGTCCATGGTGGGGGTGGAGAGAAAACAGGAATGAGGTATAGGGATAAAAGGAAATCATTAAAACAAATAAGAAAGGGACTTTGTAAGAATCAAAGGCGAATTATAATTAATGATTCACTCAACTCTCTCATCTTGAGATCTAAAATTACGTATATTTAAAAGATAATTTTTAAAAGGGTAAAATCAATTATAAAATGTACATGTGTCAAATATTTTATTTAATTCATTAATGAGGGAACCAGTAAGATGTTACAACCAGTTCAAAAGAAAATTTAGGCAGCAGAAACTTATACAAAAGACTAAAGAATTCTGAAATGGCTGGGCGAGGTGGCTCACACCTGTAATCCTATAGCACTCTGGGAGGCTAAGACAGGAGGATCGCCTGAGCTCAGGAGTTCAGCCTGAGCAAGAGCGAGATGCTGTCTCTACTAAAAATAGAAAAATTAGTCGGACGTCATGGCGCGTGCCTGTAGTCACAGCTACTCGGGAGGCTGAGGCAGGAGAATTGCTTGAGCCCAGGAGTTTGAGGTTGCTGTGAGCTAGGCTGATGGCTCTGCACTCTACTCAGGGCAACAGAGTGAGACTGTGTCTCAAAACAACAACAACAACAGAAAAAGAATTCTGAAATGAATTTCCACATAGAAGCAAAACAGATCTATCTACAAAATAGCTCTATCTATCTATCTAGATGTAATATCCAATTACATTTCACTGGACATGATTAATTTGCATGTCTCTGGACAAGAATAACTTATCAGTTTTCTATGAGTAACAGAGTTATAAAAAAGCTCAAAGACAGTGAAAGGGAGAGATAACCTGGAGAGGTGAGTGACAGCAAATACCTACCATTCAAAGTCTGTTCATATTTTTCTGAACACATACACGCACACACACTGAAAGCCCTGACTTCAGCATGATACAATTCATCCATGTAACAAAAAAAAAACCTTGTACCATAAATTTTTGAAAGTAAAAAAAAAAAAAAAAAATTAACACTAGGCAGCCTGAGAAAAAGCATATGTTTAAGCCTGCTTTAGCCCAGGAACCTCGAATTTTCAAGTACTGGTTTAGAATGTTAAAATTTTAGAGTACAAAAAGATCTCAAAGGTCATCTATTTTAAAAAGGCCCCCAGGTGTAGCAATGGCACTTTGTTGTACATTCTTGGCCACCAGTCAGCAAGAAGGTTCCATTTTAAGAGACAGCCTGGCTTTCCAAATGTTCAGAAATCACCCCACCTCAGCCACCTTTCTTTCTGCTGGGATGGCTGGCCCTCATTCTGAAATCTGGCTTCATTGTGTTGTTAAAAGGGATCCCATATGAGAGGTGTTTGTGTGGACTTCTGATAAAATATCAAGATGTCTTTTTCATGGCCATTTGACTTATTAGGTTTCTGACTCAGGCGGTAGGATGAGATGCAGCCCAATTCTTGATCATAAGCCAGAAGGAAAGGCAGAGAACTCTCAATTTCACAAAAGGAACAAAGCTTCATTTATAGCACATCACTGCTCATGATAGAATTTCATGAGTCAGTCGATAAGGATAATTAAACTGTGTAGGTTAAGGACTAGACACAACCATTCAACCTCCTGAAAATCCATTAGACAAAAGCTTGAGAAACATTATTTAAAAGCTGCAATATTTAATCGTTGGTGCATTTTTAAAAGTGCTCCTTGCTGCTAAACAATGTTGAGAAAATAATAAAAGCCCAAACCCTCAGAAACATTACTACATAAAAAAAAATCAACTTCAAAACATAGCAATAATATTTAAAAAAAAAATTCACTGTGTGACTTCCCTACTTTTGTGCTTTGCTCCTGCTGTTTTCTCTCCCTGGGCTGGCTTCTCCAACTCTTGGCCTCAAGCTATGCGCCTGTCTTTGCCTCCCAAAGTGCTAGGATTATAGGTACGAGCCACTGCTTCCGGCCTGGCTTCTCATCTCTTCAAAATCCTCTGGGAAGCCCTCTCTGGGGATTGCACCATGCTAAACTTTTTCCCCATCCTGCAAGCACTTTTTTTTTTTGAGACAGGGTCTCACTGTGTTGCCCAGGGTGGACTGCAGTGGCTATTCACAGATGCAGTCATAGCTCGTGAACTTGAACTGCTGCTGAACTCAACTACAGCCTTGAACTGCTGGGCCCAAGTGATCCTCCTGCCTCAGCTGAGACTACAGGTGCTTGCCACCGTGCCCACGTTTAGCACTTTTAATGCATAGTTTCTTCTAGCGCTTTAAAAAATATCAACTTCATTTGAATTATTGTTCACACATAATAAAATGCAATCATATGAAATGTAAGTCTGATGGGTTTTGACAAGTGTATACACCACTATAGCCACCACCACAGGCAAGATACAGAATATTTCCATTATCCTCAAAAGTTCCCTCATGGCCTTTGCAGTTATTTCCACCATATTACCACTTCTGCCCCTAGACAACTCCTTATCTGCTTCTGTCACGGTAGCTTAGTTTTGCCTGTTCTAGAGTTCTGTATAAATGAAATCATAATGTTCTTGAGATTTATATGGTGTATGTATCAGTATTTCATTCCTTTTGATTGCTAAGTTGTATTGTATTGTGCAAATATATCTCAATTAGTTTATCCATTCACCAATTGTTGGAGATTTAGACTGTTTCCAGTATTTTGCTACTATATATAAAGCTAATATGAACGTATGTGTATGGTCATTGTTTAGGCATATATTTTCTTTTTTAAAAATTAATTGATTAAGTTTTTTATTGTCTGTGTTTAAGGTATATAATATGTTTTGTCAACTTGCAATTATTGGTTGTAGAAACATGATGATTTCCTGTTGTTTCCCACAGCCTGGGTTTACTGATTATATTCCCCCTTTAACATGTTCCTCTGCCCTCTATATTCCTACAGATTGGTATTTGGATCTTGAGGCTTAGTTGGATTTAAGTTTGATTGTCTTACAAGACTATCTCATAGGCGGTGGTGTGAACTTTATCAGGAGGCACACTGTGTCTGGTTGTCTTTCTTTTTGTGCTCTGAGCAGCCAAGAATGCTTATTGCCCAGATAATTTAATTCCTCAGGGATTGCAAAGATGGCAATATTCCTATTCTTACATTCCTTCTTCATTTATTTATTGGAAATCTGTAATGTGAAATTTTGCCCTATCTACTATTTGATTATGTAGTGATATAGTTCATATAGTGAAGACAGGATAAATAATTCCTTCCTTTTATTTACCACTGATTTTCAAAATAAATAATTGGTTCCTTAGCATCATTAAAGTGACCAATTAGCTGTGTGTGTGTGTGTGTGTGTGTGTGTGTTAATGAACTCATGGATTTACCCATATTTGATATGTTTAGACCTCCTACGGATTACCCTCATTCATGCTAAAATTGTTCCATCTTTGTGACAACTCTTTGAGTTGCCTCCTAAGTCCTCAGAAAGTATATTTTAAAAATCTTTAAACAAGGATATTAAGACCACGAAGGAAATAAGAATTTTGCGCCAGAAGGATTTAGTTTGGCTCACTTAAGGAATTCTGTTTTATAGTTTGTGCTTGCCTTATTTTACAACGAATTGAATTATGCTCTAACATTGTTAGTCTCATGCCTGTGTGGCTGACAGGATTTAACAAAGACAAGCAGTATTAGAATGTGAATCACAGAAACTCTACCTGACTTTTAGAGAAATAAAGGTTGTCTGACAGGTGCAAACTATCGTTCTTGCTGGTAAATAACCATGGCTGGCCTTGATGAGAAACCACTTTCCACTCTCGATGATGCATAGCTGGGCTTTGACAATAATTCAGTTTCTGGAACACTGGAGCTGTCTGGATCCATTTATGCTCTCAAGCCTCTTTGTCCTTAATAGCAGCCTTCCTTACGAGACTCTATGTTTAACTCCTTTGAAACTGCTTCATATAGGGAAGTGTTTGGTTTTTACTAAAATATTTTAAAGATAAACACAAAGAGCAGTATTACAAATATCTGTATAGTGACTGCCTAGAATTCAAAAATGTTATTATTTTGTCATATTTGCTTCCGATCATTTTAAAAAGAAAAAAATGTTAATTATATAGTCCTCTTCGTTCTGTACACCAGTTTTATTTACCTCCCTCATTGCAGAGGCAACCACTATTCTGATGTTGATGTGTATCCTTCCTGTGCATGTTTTTATGCTACGTTCTATATGTCTGTACCTATGAAAAACACTTAGAATTGTGTGTTTTCAAAGTTTATATAAATGTTATCATACTATATGTCATGTCATCTACCAACTTACTTTTCTCACTGAACATTTTGTTTTTGGAATCTAGGTTGATACAGCAAGTTTATTAATTTTCACTGTTGCATCCATTCCCTTGTTAATGGATATTTATCTTTCTAATTTTTCCTAATACAACACAATGCTTCAAATAACATACTTGGAAATGCATGTGAGAGAATTTTTCTAGGGATAAATGTAGAAGCAGAGTTTCTGGGGCATAGAGTATCATATATCCTCAGCTTTAAAAGATACTGCCAAATTACTCTCAGATGTGGTTATATATCTTTGAATCAATTTTATTGTGTATATTTAAGGCATATAGCATGATGTTATGAGGTACATATGGATAGTAAAATGGTTACTATAGTGAAACAAGCTAACATATTCATCATCTCACATAGTTATTCATGTTTTTGTGTGTAAGGCAAGAGCAGCTAAAATCTACTCATTTAGCAAAAATCCCAAATACAATGTTATTAGCTCTAGTCCTCGTGTTGAACATTAGATCTCTAGACTTGTGAATCATACCCATCTGCTACTTTGTGTCCTCTGACCTACATCTTCCCATTTCCTTCCTCCTTCCCTACCAACCCCTGTCCTTGGTAACCACAGTTTTATTCTCTTTCTTTGTGTATTTAACTTTTTTTTTTAGATTCCACATATAAGTGAGATCATGCAGTATTTTTCTTTCTATTTTACTCAGCATAATGTCCTCCAGTTTCATTCATGCTGTCACAAATGGCAGGATCATTTCCTTCTTCTTTATATCTGAATAATATTCATATATATATATACACACACACACATGCATAGACACACACACATATATACAACAGTTTCTTTTTAATTTTTAAATTGTTGACACTTAATATACCCAATAATATATTTATATTATATATTATATTATATATATATTTATATTATATATTATATATATGAAATAATATATTTATGGAGTATAGAGTGATATTTTGATACATGTATATAATGTGTAATGATCAAATCAGAATAATTAGCATATCCATCACCGCAAACATTTATCATATCCTTATGTTGGGAACATTCAAAATGATCTCTTCTAGCTATTGAAAATATACAATAAATTATTATTAACTATAGTCAGTCTACAGTGCTACACAACACTAGACCTTATATTTCTAGCAAGCTGTAATTTTGTATCCATTAACCAACCTCTTTCTATGCCCTACCCTCTCCCCTTCGCAGCCTCTAGTAACCATTATTCTACCCTTTACTTCTATGAATTCAACTTTTTTATCTCCCACATATGAGTGAGATCATGTGGTATTTACTTTCTGTGCCTGACTTATTTCACTTAACATAATGTCCTCCAGGCTCATCCATGTTGCTCTAAATGACAGAATTTCATTCTTGCTATGGCTGAATGGTATTCCATTATGTATATACACTACATTTTCTTTATTAATTCATCTGTTGATAAACACTTAGGTTGATTCTGTAGCTTGGCTATTGTGAATAGTCTTGCAATAAACATGAAGGTACAGATATCTCTTCAATATACTGATTTCCTTTTCTTTGAACAAATACCTAGTAGTGGGATTGCTGGATCATATGGTAGTTCTATTTTTAGTTTTTTTGGGGAAACTCCATACTGTTTCCCATAATGGCTGTATTAATTTACATTCCCATCAATAGCATATAAGAGTTCCCTTTCTCCATATCCTTGCTAGCATTTTATTTTGTCTTTTTGATAATAGCCATTCTAACTGGGGTGAGATGATATCTCATTGTGGTTTTGCTTTCTCTGATGACTAGTGACATTGAACATTTTTTCATATACTTCTTGGCCATTTTTATGTCTTCTTCTGAGAAATGTCCATTCAGGTCATTTGCCATTTTTTAAATCAAATTATATTTATATATTTTTGCTGTTGAGTTGTCTGAGTTCCGTGTATATTCTGGATATTAATCCCTTGGCAGGTGGAATAGTTTGCAAATATTTTCTCTCACCCTATAGGTTGTCTCTTCATTCTGTTGATTGTTTGCTTTTCAGAAGATTTTTGGTTTGATATAGTCCTATTTGTCTATTTTTGCTTTTGTTGTCTATGCTTTTGAGGTGTTATCCATAAAATCTTTGCCCAGACCCAGACCAATGCCTTGAAGTGTTTCCCTTATGTTTTCTTCTGGTATTCTTATAGTTTTGGGTCTTACATTTAAGTCTTTAATTTATTTTGAGTTGATTTTTGTGTATGGTGAGAGATAGGATTCTAGCTTCATTCTTCAGCATATGGATATTCAGTTTTCCCAGTACCATTTATTGAAGAGACTTTCCTTTCCCCAGTGGATGTTCTTGGTGCTTTTATCAAAAATTCGTTGGCTGTATGTATATGAATTTGTTTCTGTTTCTCTATTCTGTTCTTCTGGTCTACATGTCTATTTTTATACTAGTATCATGCTATTTTGGTTACTACAGCTTGGTTGTATATTTTGAAGTCATGTAGCATAATGCCTCCAGCTTTGCTTTTTTCACTCGGGATTGCTTTGGCTATTTGGAGTCTTTTGTGGTTCCATATGAATTCGAGGATTGTTTTCCCTATTTCTATGAAGAATGTCATTAAACTTTGATAGGATTGCACTGAATGTGTAGATTACTTTGGGTAATATGCTCATTAGGCTGTTTACATGTCTTAACTATTGTGAACAATGCTGCAATGAACATGGGAGTGCAGGTATTTTAAGCAGGTGGTGATTTCATTTCCTATAGGAATATACCCAGAAGAGGCATTACTGTTTCATATGGTAGTCTTGTTTTTAATTTCTTTAGAAACATCCATACTGTTTCCTTTAATGGCTGTACTAATGTGGTTATATTAATTTACATGTCCACCAGCAGGGGTTGAAAGTTCCTATTTCCTCATAATTAGGATATCAGACTTTCTAATTTTTTGCCAATCTGATTGGTATGAAATGGTACCTCACTGATGTTTGAATTTTTATTTGCCTGATTACTAATGATGTTGAATACCCTTTCATATATTTATTGGCCATTCTTTTTTTTTTCTTTGCTTCTTTTTTAATCCTCTGTTACAAACTTATATAATTATTGGCCATTCTTTTTTTCTGCAGTGAGTATTGCTCTTCAAATTGCTGGGGGTGACCAGTGGAATGGGAAGAGTTGGGCATAGAAGGTGGCTTACACACAGGCACAGATTTCGGGTAGTCTTCACTATTCTCCTCCCTAGCTTACATCTTTATTTTATATCTGTGTGTCTCTCTCCCTTTTCCCCCACTCATTTCTTATGTCAGGTATCTGAGAGAAGAATATAGGGCAGAGGAACTAGAATAAAGAGGAAAAATAACAAGAGGTTACCTCAAAATTAACAATAAAAAATATAATAGTGACTGTGCAATCTACTTGGGCTTTAGCATTATAAGGCTCCCTTCCTCTGTATTTTGTTCATTGGATTGAGAAGATCACTAGTACAATATTTAACTAAAGAACTAGTAAGGGAATCATAGAATTTAGATTTTAAGCTTTGCCTTCATACCCTATAACTTTGCTTTTCCAGGGCTCCACTTCTGTTACAGTAATGGAAGGAATATCTTTGTTGATGTTTGGGAAAGAAGAACAGATTATTGTCTGAGCTGTGTTGTTAATGGGTCTCTGGAATTGGGTTTACTTTTCATTTAATTTTTTATTGTGTTATTATGTGATTGTTGATTCTGCCTTTTACTAGCTTTGTCAACTTGGAAAAGTTTTTTAACCATCCTAGATTTAGTTTCCTCACGGTAACAATATTACCTACTTTATAATGTTGAAGTAATGATTAACGGAGTAATATATGTAAGTACTAAGAAAAGTGACTAGGGTATAGTAAGTACTCAATGTCAGTTATAATTAATAATATTAAAAATAGCACATAAATGAAAATTACTATATGAATTCAACATGCTTGTCTTGAGTGGAGAACTCTGAAAGTTCATATGACATTCTTAGAAGTAAATGTATATATTTTTCATGGTTGATAGACACACCAGTAACTTTAGGGTGATTTAATTGGAAATGATTCAACTGCTAATAGTAGACTGTCGTCCTGGTGTTGGGGAAATGATAACTATATTATGAAAGCATTCATTCATTCATCAAGCATTTATTGAACACCTACTATATGCCATGAATGCCCTGCACAAGACAAAGGGGAAATAAAAAGTTAAATGGTACTTAGTGACTGCTATTAAGAAGTTGAATAGTGGAAATAGCCACATTAGTAAATTAATTACTTTTACAACAGTGGGAGTTCAAAAGAGGGAGTTGCCAATTCTAAAGGAACATTTTAGGAAAGTTTTCATAGAGAAGTAAGTAACAAGGAAAGGAGAACTTTCTAGTGCCTTTCAAATTCCAACAGGTAGTTGCTGTTGGACCAAGCCGCGGGGAGCTCCATGGTTACAGGTGGTATTGGAGAGGAGAGGTCTGGGAACATTGTCAAACCAGGAGGGTGCTTAAACCAGGTGGTCTGTGGATTCATTGCCAGAAAAGAGATGCAAAGTGGTCATTTCAAGGGTCCAAAGTTGCAAGCAGATATGTGAAGGCATGATCAAGTTCAAGGCAAGGCCAACATCTATCTGGAAAATAATAAGTGGAGTTGAAAGTTCAGCCCAGAGAAACAAGGGGAGGTTTGTTGACCACACCCCTGGAGATTTGGAGCTGGAGATTTTGGCTCATTCAGTCAATGAACCTCTTTGGCTATGCCTATTGTTAGCCGTGGGGTAGTGTGAAGTTATTTCAAGGAACTCTGCCAAGTTGAACAGATGTCGCCTTATTTGCCAGCTCATAAGTCTTTTTTCTGGTTATTTTCTCTCTTTAATCTAGTTCATGTGGGTACTCTCATCCTTAGCACAATTATTCTAATATGTCTTAAAGTTTTAAAATCCTGCTTAAAGAGACCCATTTCCATTGAGCCAAATTCAGGCAGTAAAATACATGACTTACCTGTATTACATGAAACATGTTCTATGGAAATTGTGTTTACTACTGTAGATGTAAAATTACATCATCCTGCTTAATGCAGGACTCTAGGAGCAAGTGACCAAACTGTGATGATTCAATGTCAAGAGTGATCCGAAAGAAAGAGTTACTCACTGTCCCAGTTATTGGATTAATGGGCCAGATTTAAATGCTGCAAGCATGTCCAGTACTGACATTTATCACCAAACACATGCCAAAGCAGCGACCCACTTGGCAAATAACCCACATCCTATGCCTTGCTTTCCTACTTGTGTTATTAATTTGCTTTCCATGGATCAATGACTAGAAAGAGTGATGAGAACTCTGGACAGATCAAAAATGATTTATCAGACTCTACAGGAATGGTCAGCTTTCTGGCAGGGCAGTAGCACCTCTGTAACTTTGCCAAAGTTCACAACTAGGAGAGATAATTAAACCCAGGCACAAAGCTCAGAATGCTTTGAAAGATTCCCATAAGGTTACCTTCTGCTTTAGGATTTGAGGCTGAATTCAGAGGTCACCCTCCGAAAAGTCAGAAGCTATCCAAACCAACCACATTTAAAATTATATTAATAGTACTAATAAACCCCCTGGACAGCTTTCTTATCATTAATCCAAGGAACATCTGTCTCTCTTCACATCCTCTTATAAATTACTTTTGCCCCTAGGCAAAGATATCCTCTGTCACCCTGCCAAGTCCTTACTTACACACTGGATCCACATTAATGGAAGAACACAGATGGATATTAATTGCTGCCATAAGAGAGCTTAGCCTTCCTGGATATAAGGAAATTAACTTCTTTGTGGTTTAGGTCTTTCCTGGAATTCACAGTTAGGCATAATACAGAGCTACCCTAAATCTAATTACTATACTTGGAAGGAAGAACCTTGCTCACAACTAAGGATAGTCTTAAAACCATATGTTCTCAATTTTCTACCCATAGTGGGGAAACTTTGGAGGGACTAGTGAGGCCAGCCCAAACTTTATAAGATCCTATGACAAAGGAAAGTGGTGTATGTGTGAGTGGTAGGGGGCAATGGAGGGGCATGGTGTGGTATTCAATGTAGTCGACTGAGAATCCAAAACAAAGAGGAGCATCTAAGTAACTGTTATGAGCAGGTAGGAGTGAGGACATTATGGGCAAGTCTTGAGATATATTATTGCCAGTTATCTGCCTTCCTTTTAGCCCTATGTAGAGCAATGCACAGAAAAGTCAGACCCATTTAAAGGGACAGGTGTTGGATGTGTCTCTTTTGACTACCGTTGTTCATTTAGCTTTATATGTTCTGGTATATTCTGTTTCCAAGGTGAAAATCAGAATTTCATGACTGCTCTTCCAGCCACTCCCTTTGTAGTGAACCAAACACTGAAGGGAGATTTGATGTCCAGGAGCCCACCACATCTTCTCAATCTTGGTTCACCAAGGCTCGGGACTGAGATATGAGTTATATAGCATAGGATCTTCGTGGTCAGCAAGAATAGTGAAAATTTTGGGGAGGCACATGGAAGGTGGGTATGAGACTACAGGTGATGGGGCAGATGACTTCTGCCATCTAGAAGTGGTCCTAGTACAGGTCCTCTGGTCCTTGGCATGAGTGGGGGCATTAACAATGAGAGAGGAGTCAGATGGACGCTACCATTTTGAGTTTCCCTATGCCCATTGGCATGTTCTTTGGCACGCAGATCTTTTCCAACTGTAGATACCTCATCTGGATACAGACTGGCTCCTAATTGTTGTGAAAGGTAACATTCTGGATGAAGAGTTTCTGTAAATTGTATCCAAATGCCATGGTAATGAGATCAGCCTTTGGCTGTAGGAGTGTTGTTTCAGCAGCTGTGGAAATGAAAGAACTTTGAACCTAGATTTTGTGCTCTATCTGGTGAATGGTTTATAGTAGGTGGGAAGTGGAAAGGCAAATGAAATTTTTTTGAGATCTTTGAGTAGTACTTATAAAATACAAATAAAAATAGGCTACTAAAATCAGAGATCGTGTGGTTGGCTCTTCCATGGAGAGAGAGAAGTTCCATGGAGAGGGATCTCCCTTGGTAATCAAGAGGCCGTGGCTGGTACATATGATAGAGGAGGATGATGGTGGAGAGGGGACATATCCATTCTTTTGAGGATAGTCACAAGTAGGATAGTATCCTTGTATGGGGAAGAGGGCAGTCTAAAATAAAGTCTATTGCCATGATGTCCCATTTAGATTTAGAGTTGTGAAAGGATATTTCAGACCTTTACATCACCTTGGCCTATTTCTAACTGTCAAAGTCTCTGATGATTATGTTAAAGTTTTGAGTGAAGTCATCCAGGAACTACCCTTTCAGACTGTGAAAAGGATCAGGTCATCTTAATAGATTAGGGACCTTTGCAGCCCTTGACTCCTGGGCCTCCTCTGCATAGCTCTGAGCTCTAGCAGGAGCCGCTGTATCATCTTAGTCAGCTGAAACTGGGGCTGGATGGCCAAAGAGTTTTTGTGCCAACAGTATCCCAGGGCCTCGTGGCCTCCCATTGCCATCATTTTAGATTGACTTTTCTGCATGGTGGGGCCAGAACTGGGCAGGGAGGAGCCAGGGATTCCAACTCAGGCATTCAAGGACTCAATTCCTGGTCTGGTCTCACAGCAGTTCTATTGCCATTAATCAAAAACCACTCAGAGCAGGGAGTTTTGTGAGGCCGGGATTGGTGAGGAGATGAGATGGTCATCAATGGTCTGTGGTTCTCAAGCTTGGAGAATCATCAGAATCATCTGGGAAGCTTTTAAAATGATAGAATTCAAAACCTCTAGAACTTGAATTATAAAAACAAAAAATTAACCTTCCTCAGGTGGTTCTGATTATCAGCCAGGTTTAAAAACCACTGATATGCAATAAATTCCGGATCCAGGATGTTGAGCAGGATCCTGTAATTCGGCAAATTATTGTTTTTGCTAAATTGATCAAGATTGTAGGTGCCCTGGAGGTCCAGCTTCATGTAGGTCAGGGCCACTAGACAGGCAGGGATCAGAGGGAAATTAAGTAATTTATAGTAATTATTATTTTTTATAATAGTTTATATTTATGATAGTCACTTTATTATAGTAACTTGTATTATAGTAGCTTTATTATAGTAATTATAATTATTTTCTGGAGTACACCCTAGTGACGAGAACTTGCCTTTGGATCCATCAGAGCACATTTGTGATGGGCACATGGGTAGGAGGACAGCTCCTCAGCTTTCCAGTCTGATTATGTTGCCCAGTGGTCATCATAAGCCTGGTTCACATATGGAGGTGGGTACCTCCCATCCTTAGTTTCATAAGAACATATTGTCATTTATACCTGAGGTTAGAATTCAAAAAGGTACAAGAAATCCCTAACCAATTTCCTTCTCTATTAACTGGCCAGGTGGGATCAAATAAGTAGCGAGATTTGAAAAAGTGAACAATGAGTTTATCAAGTAAGAGGAAGTAATGGTGATGATGAAGATGCTGGTGATGACAATGATGCTGGTCATTGGGCTAACACTGGTGTGGCCATGATGTAGGAATGAATGGTAGATGTAATCTAGGCAAAGGCCTGAGATGACAGTTATTGCCTAGGGCTGCCTTTTAGTTGATCTTTTTCACATGATGGGTGGTGAGTCAGCTACTTTTAAATGGCTAAGAACAGGGTGGATGTATATAAATCAAAGTTTGATAATTAAATATTTCCATTTTGACTCACACTATAATTTCAGAGGCATTAAATCTTTATTTCTGAATGACCTTTCATTGTCAGTGATGGAATATTTTAGCCTTAAGTTATAATGACCTGTTGCCTCTCCAACATATGAGTTATTTTGTAAAGGAATTTCTAAATGATTACTGGAACTCATATTTAAAGAATCATTTTATAAAGAGTAATTATCATATGTGACAATGTATTAAATATTTCTATTTTCATCACATTAAATTTTCGTATGCAAAGTTCTAAGAAAAATGTACTATACCAACCCACGGCTACGTAGCTTATGAGAAATAATATTTAAAAGCATTAAAAGACAAATTATCTATATATTCCATTCTTTCCTTGGGATGTTGACAGATTACTCACTTAGGAAATGAAAATAAAATAGCAAAAATGTGATAATGATATTCTAGATAGTAAAATGACAAAAATAACATTTTATAGCTACATGAAAATTTTTCTCTCTTTAAAGTGCTGAAGATAAGGTGTCAGAAAAAACAGGGACCTTATCAAAGAGAATAATTTTATTTAAAGTTAATTAAAAAGTATATTCCATTACAAACTCTGCAATGTAAATTTAAATAAAACTATGCAATAAACCTATAAACAACTCAGTCCAATAATTTAAATAATTTTAAATTTTCTATTTTCCTTTTTAGCATTTTTTTGTCATCATTATCTTCATCCTGCCATTTTTTTGTTGAGCAACATTATATGTTTTGTACCATGCTGGATATTTTAGGTATATGATCCTTTTTAATGCCCACAACAGCCCTTCGTGGTGTCTGTAATCATCCCCATTTTACAGATAAAGAAACTGGGGCTCAAGAGATTTTAAGCAATTTATCCAAGGGCAGCGGTGAAGATAGGAATGAACCCCAGGTCTCTAAGACCAAGATTAAGTTCTAAACCACTGCACGATATTTGCCCACAAACATACATAATTTTTAGGCAGTATCTGAATTCTATTTTTTTCTGAATTTCATAGCAGTTTTATTATAACATTATATAACACATCACAAACATTTTCTGTGTTTGCTACACAATCTTCTTAGTACGACATCCTGTATGGACTGCCCTCTAGTGGAATTCTGTTTTTAAAACACCTTTTGCCCTCTCCCCACCTGCCCCCAGTATAGAAAGGTGGTTTCTTATTGTAGAACTATTTATTGTTACTATTTTATCTTCAATATGATAAAATGTAAAAAGGTATTTTTTTCTATCTCCTTTAATGTAGAGAGATATGATTATTTTAATTTTGCTGGGGTGGGAGGGGTGGAAAATAAAGTGAGCCCCAGAGAAGTTCAGAAATGCTCTCCAAAAATGAGATAAGAATTCATTGTTCTTGGCGTTGAAATCAACATGGCTACACTGCTCACTGAAGTTAACAAGATATTTAAAGCATCTCCCCCAAAATTACATTTAAAGGCTTGAGGAGATGTCAAATTGTATTAGGACCAGCACTGAAAGACAAGGTAGACTCTCCTGGGATCCAAAAAGAACTTGGAAATGTATTTAAAACACAGAAAATTCAAATGGCTTCAAATTTGTTTTCCTCTGAGTTCACACTAATTTCTCATCTGAAAATATTTTTCTAATGAATCTCTTTCACTTTGATATTGTTAAAAATCATCATAGTATTAAAATGCATAATTGGACAGCCTCGTTTTAACAAGGAAGGATTTGGGTTAATATTGGATTGTTTTGGAGAAAGCCATAGAGCTTTATTTTTTTTTCTTTTAGTGAATTAGGCCATTATTTCTGCCACTGTTCATCAAAAAAGAAGCCCTGGGCAAAATTGCTGATGCTATCACACGGAAAAGGGCTGACTGGTGAGTTGTAATTGCTTTGTGTGCAGCCAGTGGGGCATGCTGTGGCAGGGAGGGGGAACCTGCCAGTTTCATCTTCATTAGAGAGCCAGCTCTTAAAAATTAGATGTCTACTTATGCTTAGTGAATGACCAATATGAAAAAGGAGAAGCAGCAAAGACAGGGATATATGGCACGTATAATATTTAATAAAAGGGAGAGTCATCCAAGGGTTCCTAAGGAAATTACATCTCTTCATGCCCTACATTAAAATTGTTGATTTCCTTTGAGCTTTGAGTTTAGATTTCAGGATAGGGAGGAGGATAGTCAAAACATAACAAAAAGCAATTTTTTAGACAAATACTCTTCCAAGTAGTACACAAATAAGTTACCCACATAAAGGGTAAAAAAATCCATGACAAAATGCCCTATAAGTGTAGAAGTACAGGTAATAATGATGGAATATATATTTAATAAACCCTTTTTGTTCACTGAGAATTGAATTGTTATTTGGAATATCATACATGGAATCAAAATATGTGTAGGCAATGATCTTTGCTACTTATAGACCATGCAGTATATAAATGCCAAATATTAAATAAAATCTTTCAGTTAGAAGGCTTTTAGGATTTTGAAGTTTTTTATAGTTCCCTCCCCCTAAAGCCTACTTATTCTAAATACTTGCAGAATGTTACTATTCTAAGGCAGGATTTCTCAACCTCTATTAAGGATAGTTCTTTGTGTTCATGTGCTTGTACGTGTGTGTGTGTGTGTGTGTGTGTGTGTGTGTATGCCTGTTCTGTGCATTGCAGGATGTTTAGTCCCTGGCTTCTAACAACTGGATGCCAGTAGCACACACTACCTGCCCTGCACTGTGACTATCAAAAATCTCTCTGGACATTGTCAATAAAATCAAAAAACTTATACGCATGGCATGGTTGTACATTAAAGATATGGGGTAATACACCAAGCATAGTGGCTCATGCCTGTAATCCCATACTTTGGGAGGCCTGGGCAGGAGGATTGCTTGAGGCGAGGAGTTCTAGACCAGCCTGGGCAACATAGTGAAACCCCCAACTCTACAAAAAATTTAAAGAATTAGCTGGGCATGGTGGCACATGGCTGTAGTCCCAGCTACTCAGGAGGCCAACGCAGGAGGATCGTTTGAGTCCAGGAGTTTGAGGTTACAGTAAGCTATGATTGGGCCACTGCGTTCCAGCCTGGGTAACAGAGTGAGACCTTGTCTCTAATAAAAAGAGATAGGGTAGTAGTAATAGTATAGTATGACAGATTGTATTTTACAAAGACGACTACCCCAACATATACATATCCCCTCCCACGTGTTCTTCTTATAATGTGACCTGGACAGGACTCAGTTGAAAGGTGTGCCTGCATTGGGGAGAGGGGTTCTATGTTTTTCCCCTGGAATCTGGGTGTACCTTTGTTTGTGCCTCACCCAATATAAGGTGGTAGATGTGACCTTGTGTCACCGAAGCTGGGTTATCAAAGGCAGCACAGCTTCCACCTGGTTCTCTCTCTGGATGCTTGCCCTTGGAACCCATCGATCATGTTGTGAGGAAGCCCAGGTCACATGGAGATGCTATGTGTGAATACTGTGGCCGACAGTCTTAGCTAGGCCTCCACCACAACCAGCGCCAACCTCCAGACATATGAGTAAAAGGGCCTTTAGATGATTTCAACCCTCAGTCTTCAAGTCTTCATTGAGGAAGTTATGGAACAGAGACAAACTGTCCCTGTCTAAATTCCAGATCTACAGAAACCATGAGAGATCGTTTTTAAAAATTTTTTATTTTTAATTATTGTGGGTATATAATAGTGGTATATCTTTACAGGGTGCATGTGATGTTTTGATATAGGTACACAGTGCAAATTAATCAAATCAGGGTAATTGAGGTATCCATCACAGATAATCAATTTTTTAAATTACCTTAAACTACTAAGTTTTGGAGTGATTTCTTATACAACAATAGAGAACTAAATGTAGTTTAAACAGATCCCAAATATGTATATATGTATATACACATATATTATATATATATATGTGTGTGTGTGTCTATATATTTATTTAAAATAAGTAGAGCCTAATGTTATTGATTGGGATTAGGGTTAGTCCATAATACTGATGTTACCCCATCTTTCCCGTAACATAGGACATTCCAAAAGGAGAGAGGATCTCAATCTTCCCGAGTTTCCTTAAAAAGAAAAAAGATTAAAAAACCATACCCATCCCATAACTATCAGATTCTTCCCCCATACCACCACTTTATCACTAGTTCACAAAAACATCATATTGATTTATGATATGGCAAGCACTGTCAAACTGAATCAATTAACATTTCAGGGGCATTTTCATTCCTACAAGCAAACCACATTCAGCTGCTAGAAACACATGAACTAAAGGCCATGGGTTTAGTTTTATTTTTCAAGCCACATGGGCATACCCACCTGCTATAAACAAGAGACCTATAAAGGTCAGACTGTAATATAAAAGCCATCTCCAGTATAATTGCAAACTCTGCACAGTAATGTCCCCTGGAATTAAGTGACTTTAAAGTTTCAGAACAAGATAAATTAGTTAACTTTTTATACTACTGTATCAGTTAAGGAAGATCTTCAGTTACAAATAACAGAAAATCCAACAGACTGTGACTTAAACAAATGTTCCTTTTTCCCATGTAATAAGAAATGTGGAGATCAGGGCAGTTGACTTTGGCTCAGAGGCTTGAGTATTACCAGGTCCAGCATTTCTATTACTTCTCTTTACCTTTTCCTCATGCCACCTGAATTGTGGTCACATTATGGCTACTGCAACTCCGGACATAGCGTCTGTAATCAAGGCTGAAAGAAGGTCAAAGGCGAAATGAGTGGTACAAGCAGATTTCTCTTTGTATCTCACGGGGCAAAACATATGGCACGGCCACGCCTCATTGTAAGAGAGACTGTAAAAACAAGCGCCATCATGTGCCACATAACAACATTTTGGGCAACAGTGGACTACATATCATGATCGTATTCCCATGAGATTATAATGGAGCTGAAAAATACCTACTGCCTAGTGACCTCATAGCATTGTAACATTGTAGTATAACACATTAGTCACCTATGTGTGGTGCTGCTGATGTAAACAAACCTACTGCTCTGTCAATCATATAAAAGTATAGCACATACAATTATATACAGTACCTAATACTTGATAATGATGATAAGCAACTATGTTGTTGGTTTGTGTATTTACTATAATTTTGATCATTATTTTAGAGTATACTCCTTCTACTCATTAAAAAAAGTTAACGGTACAACAGCCTCAGGTGGGTCCTTCAGAAGATATTCCAGAAGAAGGCATTGTTATCACAGAAGAGGACAGCTCTGTGCCTGATATTGCCCCTGAAGACCTTTCTAGTGGGACAAGATGTGGAGTGGAAGACAGTGATATTGATGATCCTGACCCTGTGTGGGCCTAGGCTAGTGTGTGTTTATGTCTTAGTTTTTAACAAAAAAAAAGTTTTAAAAAGGAAAATAAATAAATAAAATTTAAAACTAGAAAAGAGCTTCTCCAATAAGAATATAAAGAAAGAAAATATTTTTGTACAGCTGTACAGTGTGTTTGTGTTTCAAGCTCAGTATTATTACAAAAGAGTCAAAATGTTAAAAAAATTTTAAAGTTTATACAATACAAAAGTTACAGTAAGCTAAAGTTAATTTATATTATTAAAGAAAGAATTTTTTTTTTTTTTTTTTTTTGGAGACAGAGTCTCACTTTTGTTGCCCCCGCTAGAGTGGCATGGCATCAGCCTAGCTCACAGAAACCTCAAACCTCTGGGCTCAAGAAATCATCATGCCTCAGCCTCCCGGGTAGCTGGAAGTACAGGCATGCGCCACCATGCCCGGCTAATTTTTTCTGTATATTTTTAGTGCCAATTAATTTCTTTCTATTTTTAGTAGAGACGGGGTCTTGCTTTTGCTCAGGCTGGTCTCAAACTCCTGAGCTCGAATTATCTGCCCGCCTCGACCTCCCAGAGTGCTAGAATTACAGGCGTGAGCCACCACACCTGGCCATGTTCAAGTATTTTAAAGGTCAAATAGATATTGTATACATGAGCTCAGAGGCCAGGTAAGGGTTTGAGAGAAAAAAAATGTAGCATTATCAGCATACTGTTGATATTTAAATCCGCAAAACTGGAAAAAGTCACTTATGGAGGAAGTTTAGATGGAGATCAAGTGCCTAGAAAAACAGAAGAAGATGCTATAACATATTATTGAGTTGGTCCCAAGTGGTGAGCACCATATTTGTCAAACCACTTACTTACCTAACTTCATAGAAAAACTTTGCTCATGATGGTTAACATGTTAACTGATGTCTTTTCTATAAAGATTCAAAGGAAAAATTCCACCTGAAATTTGGTCTGAAGAAAAACTTTTCTTTCTACATTAACTAGTTTATTTCCTTTTACTGAACAATAAGAACTATATAAACCACAAATTTACCTTTTGGGATTAGCTGCCACAATTTCAGAGCTAAATTGATAATTCAACTGAAGTTCAATTCACTAATTCCAGCACTATTTCTCTGCTCCTTTTTAAGGAATATTATTTCTATTTTCATCATTTGATTTGGGTTAATTTTGTAAAGTCCCTTTAATTCTTTGTGATAAAGAACTGATGGAATAGAGGTGGAAAAATAGTGGACAAGTAGAGGAACGGCTCGGATGTATGGATTCTGTTTGCCCACCTCCCTCCCCCACTGCAGCTGGGTCACTCACTGTCCATCTCAACCCCCTACACTGGCCTTTTCTTTGTTCCCAACCTGTCAAAACTTCTCCCCACTAGGCCTTCACATTTACTCTTCCTTCTGCTTAAAACACTATTTCCCCTACTCTTTATTTAGCCAAAACCTGCTCATCAAGTCCCAGATTAAAGGTCCACTCCTTGGGAAGTTCTTCCCACGTATATTCTCATGGATCCTGTGTTTTTCTTCATAGCACTTATTATCAATGAAATTATCTGATTTTTTGGACAAATCATCTTCTTTTATAAATTTTCTTCAGCCTTTGCGTTTCCATTTATTTAAGAACAGAGTTTACCCAAGGTTATATCTTCCAAGATAATTGGATCTAGCTCTCCATATCCTTTGTTTACCAATCCCTTAGTGTGTAATAGTGAAACAGCTTTAGAGCAGGCAGCTTAGGTGTTTTTAAATAAGACTCAGAGAAATGATAAAAGAATGAAATAATTACTGATTTTTAAAAACCTTTTTGCCATTTTCTTTCTCTTTGAAATATTCAGTCTATATTCAAATTTCCTCAATTATGCATGAAATGTCTTTTATAGCTGTTTCTAAGCCTGGATCCAGTTGAGGCTCATGTGTTGCATTTGAATTTTATGTCTCTTTAGAATCATTTAGTCTAAAAAAGTTCCTCCTTTTTTTTTTCTCATGGTATTGACTTTTTGAAGAATCCAGGCTAATGTCTGTTTTCTGGATTTGTCAGATTGTTTCCTGAAGGTATTGCTTAACTTATTCTCCTATTCCTTTTTTTTTTTATAAGCTGGAGGCTATGTCTAAAACAGGGCTATTCAACAAAAATATAACATAAACCACATATCTAATTTTTAATTATCTAGTAGTCACATTTTGAATAGTAAAATGAAACATAATAAACTAAGATATTTATTTAACCAAATATATCTAAAATATGATTTCAACATATAATAAATATTAAAAAGATATTGTATTGTTTTCATTTTTTTGGTACTAAGTTCTCTAAATCCCATGTGTTTTTTACACTTACAGCACATTTCAATTTGGATTAGCCATATTTCAAGTACTCAAAGTCAAATGTAATAGTGGCTATCATATTGTGCAGTGAGGTCTGGGGCTTGATTGGATTCAGGTTAAACATTCTTGGTGAGCATGCTTCATGGGTGATATTGTGCGCTTCCCATTGCACTATAGGAGGAGCCTTATAATAATATCTGTGTCCTACTATTATTGATGTTAAGTTTAATAACTTGGATAAAGGGGTTACCAATGGGGTTTCCACTCTAAAAGGTTAATTCCCCCCTGCCTCTTTAACATAGAAACAGAGAAAATAATCTGAGGGTATTCCTTGGGTATCATGAGACTATCTCGTTGCTCCACACCTTTTACCCAGTGATTTTAGAATTTACTGACAATCCATGTGGAAATCAGTTATTACACTGCAGGTTACAAAATAGTAATTTCCTATAATTTCTTTTTAGGGAATTCTTCTATAAGAAAAGAAAATATTTACTATCAACTGGAAGGTGTTATTTACATTAGGAATTCTTTTTACTCTTTTTCCTTAGGATGCAAGGAAAGCAAAGAGCTCACATGGACACCTCACGAGATTGTAAGTGCACTGCTGGGGTACACAGCCTAGGAGAGGTAGGGAATAAATAGAGATTAGGCAGATGAATGTATTCGTTAAAGTAAGGCTAACTGCTATAATTAATAAACTCTGAGATTTTACAGGCTTAACATAATCGGACTCTACTTTTGCTTATGTAAAAGTTCTCTGTGGGTGTGCCTGCTAAATAGGTGTTTTTTTTTTTCCAGTTTGTGATTCAGGGACACAGGCTCCTGTTATCTTGTGGCTCTGGAATTCCTAGGGCCTTGAAGTCCCCTGCATCTAAGCTAAAGAGGAAAGAGAGAGTGGAGGTCATTCACCTCTTAACTGTCTTGACCTGGAAATGAAACACATAGTTTCATAGTTTCCACTTGAACTTCATTGTGAGAGCTAGTCAAATGACCCCATTTAGATGCAAGCAGTGGGGGGCGGGGGGTTGGAAAATATGGTTCCTATAGAACAGCTACTTCCCCAAAACATCTATTTTCTGTAGAAAGGGACAGTTAGCCATCATTGCCAAAATGCAGCGGCAAAGCTGTTGGCCAGAGTGTGAACCAGTATTTGCTGGTTCTTTCTTATTTTTTACTTAATCAGTAGCAAGCACATTTTCCTTTTCTTATTTACTCTGAAAAGAGCTAGGTGAGATTCCTTCAAAAAAGCCTCCGTAGGCTGCTATGATTGCTATTTAAAAACAGAAAAAAGAAAGGAAGGAAGGATGAAAGAAAGGAAGGGGGAAAGAAAGCAAGAAAAAAGAAAAGAAAGAATAGGAAAGAAAAAATACCCATAGTAGCAAGTATAGAAGGCATTGAAAAATATATCATGAGTTATTTCACAAAATGTAGTGGTGGGGAAAAATACAGGTGGGACAAATGCAGGAATAATCTAAATTGAGACGGGTTTACCACATTTCCACACCATGATTTCTCTATTGGAGAGATATCCAAAGCACTTACATACATGATATCCAGAGTCTGAAAGACGCACATAATCTTAAACCATATTATCTGATAATTAACTGAGCACTTGTACTAATTTATATATATATATATTAGATTTTTCTAGTACTGGCACTCTTGACCTTGGCCCTAATGGTCACAAACTTGACAAAGGCCACATTTATTGATTCAACAAATATCTGTTGTACGTCTACAACATGTCAGGTACTGCTATTGGTGTTGAAGATACCCTGGTGAATAAGAATCACACAATCATTGCCCTTGTGGAGTTTATGGTCTGGGGGTAAAAAAGACATTGAGCAAATAGTTATCCTCCCAAATCAAATGATTTCAATGATAATTAATGCTATGAAGAAAACGTACAGGGTCCATGGGAATATACAATGGGGGGTAGTCAGGGAAGAACTTTCTGAGCTGTTGACACTTAATCTGGGACTTGAAGGATGAGCAGGTTTTGGCTAATAGGTAGTGGTGTTCCAAACAGATGGAAGAGTAAATATGAAGGACTAGTGGTAGGGAGAAGTTTGACAAGTTAGGAACAAAGAGAAGGCCATCATGGGGGTCTAGAAGGACAGTGAGTAATGCCAGCTGCAGTGGAGAAGGTGGGTGGGGGGGGTCAGATCATGCAAGGTTTTGTAGGTCAAACTAAGGATGTTTAACTTTAGCCTAAAAGTGAGGAGGAGCTTCTAGAAGGAGGTAAGCATAGATATCTTATGATTATAGTTGTATTTTTAAAAAGATTAGGACTAGCCATGTCAGACATTAAAACATCATACAATTATTAAAACAGTGCTGGCATATGAATTAAATAGCAACTCAATAGAAGAGAAAGTCCAGCATAAGACCCAAATATACATAGGAAATTTGTATATGGTAAATATGACTCTTCAAATAAGTAGGGGAGAAATGGGTTACTTGTTACCATTTTTGGATAATTAACTCTCTACAAAAGAAATAAAATTGGACTTCAGAAATTTAAGGACACATAATGAAACCATAAAAGACCCAGAAGAAATCATGGGAGAAGTATAAAAATAATATCAGATGTGAAGAATGCCTTTTTTGTGTAAGTTTGAAAATCTAGGCTGGGCGCGGTGGCTCACGCCTGTAATCCTAGCACTCTGGAAGGCTGAGGCGGGAGGATGGCTCAAGGTCAGGAGTTCGAGACCAGCCTGAGCAAGACCCCGTATCTACTAAAAATAGAAAGAAATTAATTGGCCAACTAAAAAAAATATACAGAAAAAATTAGCCGGGCATGGTGGCGCATGCCTGTAGTCCAGCTACTTGGGAGGCTAAGGCAGAGGATCACTTGAGCCCAGGAGTTTGAGGTTGCTGTGAGCTGGGCTGATGCCATGGCACTCTAGCACGGGCAACAGAGTGAGACTCTGTCTCAAAAAAAAAAAAAAAAAAGAAGAAAATCTAGATACCATGACAATAATGGTTGGTTGGCCTAGGCCATGAAAAGATGGCAGTGAACCAGTTCAAAGGATATTTTGGAGGTGGAATCAGCAGGAACAGGTGATTAATGAATAGGAGGAAAAGGGGTGGTGGTGATAGAGGGAGAGAGTAGGAAGATGGCGAGGATGACTTAATGACTTCCAAATTTATAGTCTGAGGGAATCCAGTGGGTGGTAGCACCGCATACTGAGATGGAGAAGTTGGGAGGAGGGGATGTTGGAGGATGATTAAAAAAATATTTAACTTCGGATTAAAACATTTTGTGCTTCAAAGTATACTGTCAAGAAAGTGAAAAGACAACATAGAAAATGTTTCAAATCATATCTCTGATAAGGGACTTGTATCCAGAATATACAAAGAGCTCCTACAACCCAGTAACCCAATTAAAAAAGGGACAAAGAATTTGAATAGACATTTCTCTAAAGAAGATATATGAATAGCAAATAAGAATGCAACAAGATGCTCAACATCATTAGTTATTAGGAAAATGCAAATCAAAACAACAATGAAATACACTAGGATGGCTATAATCAAAAAGATAGATAATAATAATTGTCAGCAAGGACCTGGAGAAATTGGAACCCTCAAGCATTGCTAGTGGGAATGTAAAATGGTGCCCGCACTTTGGAAAACAGTTCTGCAGTTTCTCAATGTGTTAAGCATAGAGTAACCACATGAGCCCATGATTTCATCCCTCAGTATTCATCCAAGAGAAATGAAAACATACGGCAACACAAAGACTTATACAAGAATGTTCATAGCAGCATTAGGAATAACCTAAAAGAGAAAACAACCCAAATGTCTATCAACTGACAAATGGATAAACAAAATATGATATATCCATGCAATTGAATATTTGGCAATAAAATGAAATGAAGTACTCATACAAACTACGAGAGGGCTAATCCTCAAAAACATTATGTGAAATGAAAGAAGTCAGTCACAAAGACCACATATTGTGTACCACATATATGAAATGTCCAGAATAGGCAATTCTGTAGAAACAGAAAGTAGATAAGTGATTTCCTAGGGCTGGAAGGTAGAGGGGGCAATGGGGAGAATGTGGAGTGACTGCTAATGGTTTCAGGTTTTCATTTTGGGGTAATGAATATGTTTACAATTATAGGGATGACTGCAGAACTCTGTAAATATATGAAAAACCACTGCTTTGTAAATTTTAAACAGGTGAACTTTCTGGTTTGTAAATTGTATCTCAATGAAGCCCTTAAAATTCAGCTTGGCACACAGCAACTTTCCTAAATATACCTAAGAGTTCTATTAAAAAATTCTATTCTGGCGTACTGGGAGAGAATGAGTGACTGAGCACATTCTAGGGAATGTCAGAAGCCTCAGCGTTTGCGAATGAACTGTAGAAGAACAGGGCGGGAAATAAATCGTTGTCTGCAAGTCTTATTTTCTTCCTCTAGTCTCCCTGAGCAAGGCCACACCCTCTTCCCTCGTGTCCTAGCAACCAGCTTCCTACTCTTCCTCTTCCGCAGGGCTCACTCTTTTTCGTCACTTCCGCTCCGCGACAGGAAGTGAGGTCAGGCTGGCGGCTTTCTCGGGAGTTTGGCTTTTGCAGCAACTGAAGTAGTGTTTTTCTGGGACTATCGGTCTTCAGTCGTCTCCCGAGCTCCCCCTGTCCCGCCAAGTGGTGAGGCCCTCAAGGAGGGCGCCGAAGGGTTTAACGATCCGCGCGAAAGGAAGAGGAGGCCCAGGGACGCGTGGCTCCCAGGGCAGGGCAGGGTACGGGGCTGAAGGGGCCAACTCTCTGGGTACCTGTGGCATATCTTCAGTGTGACTTTGTCTGTCTGCCGCAGCCCCAAGAGCGTTCCCAATTCTCCGCGGACCACTGGGACTCCTGGAGATTGGGACTTTCCTGCGTCCCTCCCCCAACACCCACCTCCTGGAGTTGAAGGAAGACCCCTCGTAGAGACAGCTTCCCAGCTGCTTCCCTCCCCACCGTGAAGTGACCTACCATGACTCATTGTGAGCTACTGAGCGATTTTTGACACTTTCCAGAGGCCTAGGGTAAATGTTTGTGCGGAAGGCCGTGTGTACATGTGTGGCTTTTATTTCCTTCAAAACCTGAGGTAGCAGGACCCTGGGCTGCATTTGGCAAGTGTGTATTTTGGCCTACTTCTCTTTAACGTCTCGGAAAGGGTTTCTTCCTATCGTTGTTGCAGACCGGAGAAGTTTGCGTCTCCTTTTAGCTGGGTGGGAGGTCACACTGGAATTAGGCTGGAAGGGCCCAGGAGATAACTGATTTTTTTGAATCTCAGCCAGACTTTTTTCAGGAATTCAATGACCTGTTTGTATGAGGTGATTCTTAGTCAGTTAAAGTGTTTTAATGTGTTTGATGTGTTTCTAATCTCCAAAAAAGCTACAGGTTCTTGGACAGAGACTGTCATATAGTACTTTTGTGACTCATAGCCCCAAGCACAGTACTGAACATACACTGAAGGCTCGTTAATACTTTAAATTTAAATATCTGAAAGCATGCATTCTAATATTTTTGGCTAATTGTTCAAGGGGCCTATTTAAATATAGTTAAGGTCTTGTAAAGGATGATGGGAAATAACACGATCTTTTTGGATAAAATAACAAGATCTTCTTAGATAAAATAGCAGTCTTTTTAGATAAACGTATATGAAATTTAGAGGCTGCCGAGAGGGCTGGGTATAATGCTCTCAGTGAAAAAGAAATACGGTGCATCTTTTTGGAAGAGACCAAATAATGGTGTTACATTGCATCTTTGTTTCTTGTCTTTCTTCTTCTTTTTTCTTTTTTTTAAATAGGTGTTATATCCTAACTTACTGACCCAGAGGTACTAGCCGTTATGGGAAATCAGCTCGCTGGTATTGCTCCTTCCCAGATCCTTTCTGTGGAGAGTTATTTCTCAGACATTCATGACTTTGAATATGATAAAAGCCTGGGGAGTACTCGGTTTTTTAAGGTTGCTCGAGCAAAGCATAGAGAAGGCCTGGTGGTTGTGAAGGTCTTTGCAATTCAGGATCCTACTTTGCCTTTAACTAGCTATAAACAAGAGCTGGAGGAACTGAAAATTAGGCTTCACTCTGCACAGAACTGTCTACCTTTCCAGAAAGCAGCAGAAAAAGCCTCTGAGAAAGCGGCTATGCTCTTTAGGCAATATGTGCGAGACAACCTCTATGATCGCATCAGCACCCGTCCATTCTTAAATAACATTGAGAAGCGCTGGATTGCTTTCCAGATTCTGACAGCTGTGGACCAAGCACACAAATCTGGAGTTCGTCATGGGGACATCAAGACTGAGAATGTGATGGTTACCAGTTGGAACTGGGTTCTTCTAACTGATTTTGCAAGTTTTAAACCCACTTATCTTCCAGAGGACAACCCAGCAGATTTTAACTATTTCTTTGACACTTCAAGGAGGAGAACTTGCTATATTGCTCCTGAACGCTTTGTTGATGGTGGAATGTTTACTACTGAGTTAGAATATATGAGAGATCCTTCAACTCCACTTGTAGACTTAAATAGCAATCAGAGAACAAGAGGAGAGTTGAAGAGAGCAATGGACATCTTTTCAGCAGGTATTTGAGTTGGTCAGATTTCTAAGAGGGAATGTGTTTATATTTTAGCTGTCAAACATAGAAATGTAGCTTTTTTTAAAGTCACTAGATGTTGAAAATTAGTTTCTTGGTGTGTCCTCATACACTATTTCAGATAGATGCAGCATTCCTACATTGGACATGTTTAAGTGCCTAGAAAATGCAAAGAGCAGTTTTTTCACTGAAATCTTTAAAAATATTTGAATACTTCTATTGTATGTGTCAGGCACTGTCCTAAGTGCCGGGGACATAGATGGATAATATGTGTCTCTCTTTTCAAGATGCTTCCACTTTACTGTGATGGTAGATATTGAAAAAGGACATTTCAGTATAGTGTTGTTTGCTATGGTGGTGATAAGTATAGAGTGCTACTATAGGGAAGCATAGATACTTAATCTCCATGATGGTGATTAGTTGAGAGGCTGGATCAGGAAAGGCCTCTTTTTTAGAAGGATGACGTTTAAGTTGAAACCTTAAAGATGATTGGGAGTTAACTTTGGTAGGGTAGTTTGTTTCAGGCAGAGTGTTGGCTTATACAAAGGCTTAAAGACCAGAGCATGTTGCACTAAGCAGGGGTCCTCAAACTTTTTAAACAGGGGGCCAGTTCACTGTCCCTCAGACCGTTGGAGGGCCGGACTATAGTTAAAAAAAAATATGAACAAATTCCTATGCACACTGCACATATCTTATTTTGAAGTAAAAAAACAAATGGGCAAAAACACCCACATGTGGCCCGCGGGCCGTAGTTTGAGGATGCCTGCTAATGTATAAGACCAGTCTCCAACCTTTTTGGCACCAGGGACCGGTTTCATGGAAGTCGATTTTTCCATAGACCAGGGGGTGGGTGTGGGTGGGTGGGGTTGCGGGGGATGGTTTTGGGATGATTCGAGTGCATTACATTTATTGTACACTTTATTTCTATCATTCTTACATTGTAGTATATAATGAAATAATTGTACAACTCGTTATAATGCAAAATCAGTGGGAGCCCTGAGCTTGTTTTCCTGTAACTACATGGTCCCATCTTAGGGTGGTGGGAGAAAGTGACTGATCTGACAGGAGGTAGAGCTCAGGCTGATGTGATGCGAGCAGTGGGGAGCGGCTGTAAATACAGATGAAGCTTCACTTGCTTGCCTGCTGCTCACCTCCTGCTGTGCGGCCCAGTTCCTAACAGGCCACAGACCTTTACCAGTCCATGGCCCAGGGATTGGGAACTGCAGTATTAGGGCACTTCAAGTAGTTTAGTATATCTGGAATACAGGTTATGAAGTAAGCAAGGCCCAGATCAGAAAGGGTCTGGCCTAACTGTAACATGGAGAGTGGATCGCAGGGACTCTATACTGGAAATAGGAAAACAAGTAAGGAGAAAACTGCCACAATTGAGGTAAGTAATGATTATGGCTGGCTTAAGGTTGTGGCAGAGTCGGAAGGAGTTGAGAGAAGTGGTAATGCTTAAGAGGTAATTAGATAGAATTGTTAGGACTTTGTGATTGTAATTGATTGGTAGATCAAGTCGTGAACACGCCCCTCCCCACCTCAGCACTCTACTATACTCAGGTCCCCTCTCTTTCCCCCATTTACTTATTTATTATTGGTATGGACTCATTAATTCCTATTTTTTCAGTTGTATATATTCATTACTGTACTTAATTATTATTTTGGTGCATCAATAGTCTCAGATTTGACCAGAGAGAGCCCCTTCAGGCTGACTCCTGTGTCCTTATGACAGTCGTCATCATTTTTTTTTTAAAGCATTTTCTTACTTTCTGTCATAAGATACTGTACTTACCCAGCCCCAGACCTAGAACCAGCCATTTCTTCAAGGAACCCTAGTTCTTTTAGTGTGTAATGAATGATACTAAAAGTGGCCATCTAGGGCTCATTGCTATTAGAGAGTCTTTGTTACTTGGCTCTTACAGCAGACAGAGCTAGGCAATATGTATATGTGTGTTTGGTTTTGTGTGATACACACAGAGATTTACATACCCACATACATACTTATATACATATACACATGCACATATACATGTGTGTACATGTACATATGCATATTTCAAAATCATGAGTTCCCACTGATACTTCTAATTCCAGGCTTTTCCCACAGAGATTTTTTTTTTTTTTTTTTTTTTT
>VBSM01001681.1:6037173-6083009 GCA_008086735.1 Cheirogaleus medius
AAAAAAAAAAAAAAAAAAAAATATATATATATATATTCAGCTTTATTGAGTTAGAGTTTACATACTCTAAAATGTACCTTTTTATACAATTCAGTGGTTGTTAAAGGATTCACAGAGTTGTACAGCCATTGTCACTAATTCCAGAACATCTTCATCACTCTAAAAAGAAACCTGTTAGTACTCAGTCCCCATCACCTTTCCCCATAACCCTTAGCAATTGCTAAATCTATTTCTGTCTCTGGATTTGCCTATTCTGGATATTTCATATAAATGCAGTCATACAGTGTGTGGTCTTTTGTGAGTGGCTTCTTTCACTTAGCATAATGTAACATGGATGAGCCTTGAAATAATTAATATGTAATACTTAATTTCTTTTATGGCTGAATGTTTCATTATATGGATATACTGCATTTTGCTTATTCAATCATCAGTTGAGGGACATTGTGGTTTCTACTTTTTGGCCATTCAGAATTATGCTGCTGTGAGCATGTATAGATTTTTGTGTTGACATATGTTTCAGTGTCTTGGAATATATACCTCTGGTAACTCATGTTTAGCATTTTTAGAAAATGCCAACCTATTTTTCTAAGTAGGCAGGCCATTTTACATTCCCACCAGCAATGTATGAGGGCTCCAATTCCTCCACATCCTCATTGACACTTGTTACTATCTTTTTAATTATAGCAGTCCTAATGGGTGTGAAGTGGTATTTCATTGTCGTTTCAATTTGCATTTCCCTAATGACTAATGATGTTGAGCATCTTTTCATGTGCTTACTGTAAATTCACATACAGTTAAGCGCTGCATAAGAATATCATGGTGAATGACAGATCTCATATATGATTGTAGTCTCATGAGACTATAATGGAGCTGAAAAATTCCTATCACCTAGTCATGTCTTGATGATCTTGACCTTGTGTAGCCCTAGGCTAATGTGTGTGTTTGTGTCTTAGTTTATAACAAGAAAGTTTTAAAAAGTAAAAAGTATTTTTTTTTTTTTTTTTGTATTTTGAGACAGGGTCTTGCTCTTTCACCCAGTCTAGAGTGCAATGGTGCAATCATAGCTCTCTGCAGGCTTAAATCCCTGGGCTCAAGTGATCCTTCTGTCTCAATTGCCCAAGCACCTGGGACTACAGGCATGCAGCACCACACTTGGCTAATTTTTAAAAATATCTTTAGAATCATGGTCTCACTATGTTGCTCAGACTGGTCTTAAACTCCTGGCCTCAAGCGATCCTCCTGCCTCAGCTTCCTGAGTTGCTGGGATTATAGGTGTAAGCCACTGCACCTGGCAAAAAATGAAAAAGATTTTTTTAAATATTAAAAAAGTTTATGAATAAGTATATAAAGAAAAGTATTTTTGTATAGATGTACAACATGTTTGTGTTTGAAGCTGTGTGTTATATTACTACAAATGAATCAAAAAGTTAAAGTGCTGGGTGCTGTGGCTCATGCCTGTAATCCCAGCCACTTAGGAGGCTGAGGCAAGAGGATTGCTTGAGGCTAGGAGTTCAAGACCAGCCTGGGCAACACAGTGAGACCCCATCTCTTAAAAAGAAAAAAAAAAAAAGCCAGATCACTTGAGCCCAGGAGTTTGAGGCTGCAGTGAGCTATGATCATGCGGCTGCACTCCAACCTGGACAACAGAGTGACAAAAACCTTATCTCTTAAAAAAATTTTTTTTTAAAGTTTATAAAGATGTTATAGTAAGCTAAGATTAATTTACTATTGAAGAAAGAAAAATATTTTCTTGATAAATTTAATGTAGCTTAAGTGTACAGTGTAAACAAGTCTATATAGTAATGTCCTAGGCCTTCACATTCACTCACTACTGACTCATTGATTCACCCAGAGCAACTTCCAGTCTTACAGGCTCCATTCATGGTAAGTGCAGGATTACCATTTTTTAATCTTTTATACAACACTTTTGCTGTACCTTTTCTATATTTAGATATACAAATATTTAACATTATGTTACAATCACCTACAGTGTTCAGTATAGTAACATGCTGTAAAGGTTTGTAGCCTAGGAGCAATAAGCTATACCATATAGCTTAGGTGTGTACTATCTAGGTTTGTGTTAGTACACATTATGATGGTCACACAATAATGAAATTCCTAATGACAAATTTCTCAGAATGTATCCCTGTTGTTAAGTGACTCATGACTGTATTTTCTTTGGACAAATATCTATTCAGATTCTTCATTTTTTTAAGGTGTTTTTTTTTGTCTTTTTATTATTGATATGTAAGAGTTCTTTGATGTGTTCTAGATATAAGTCCCTTATCAGAGACATATTTGCAAGTATTTTTTCTCATTCTGTGTGTTTTCTTTTTCGTTTTGTTGATTGCTAGAACCATCAGTACAATGTGGAATAGTAGTGATATCTTTGTTCCTGATCTTAGGGGGAAAGCATTCAGTTTATACCATTAAGTATAACATTAACTATGGGATTTTCATAGATGCCCTTTATCTGTTGAGTGCTTTTATCATGAAAGTGTTGAATTTTGCAGATGTATTTTCTGTGTCTGTTGAGATGATCATGTGTTTCCTCTTTCATTAATTTAATATGGTGTATTCATTGATTGATTTTTATATATAGAACTTTCTTGCATTACTGGAATAAACCTCACTTGGTCTCATGGTATATAATCCTGGATCCAGTTAGGTAATGTTTTTTGAGGATTTTTGTGTCTATACTTATCAGGGATATTGGTCTGTAGTTTTTTGTGATGTCTTTGTCTGATTTGCTATCAGGGTAATATTGGCTTCGTAGAATGAGAGGGGGAGTCTTCCCACCTCTTGTTTTATGGGGGGAGGGATGGGGGAAGAGTTTGTGAAGAATGAGTGTTTAGTCTTTTAAAGTTTGGTAGAATTCACCTGTTAAGCCATGTGGGCTTGCACTTTATGGGAAATTTTTCATTACTAATTCAAGCTCTTATAGGTTTATTCAGATTTTCCATTTTTTTAAGGCAGTTTTGGTAGTTTATATTTCTAGGAATCTGTTTCATTTAGTTTATGCAATTTGTTGTCATACAGTTCGGAGAATTTCCTTATAATTCTTTTCATTCCTGAAAGGTTGGAATGAAATAGTGTCCCCTTACTATAACTGATTTTAGTAATTTGACTTGCCCCACCTCTTAGTAAAAGTTTGTCAATTTTATTGATTTTTTTCAAAGCACCAACTTTGGATTTTTTTGATAGCTTCTATTGTGTTTTTATTCTCTATTTGGTTAATTTCTGCTCTAATTTTTATTTTTCCCATCCTTCTGCTTGCTTTGGTTTTAGTTTGCTTATCTTCTTCTTTTGTCTTAAGGTTGTTGTTTTGAGCTCTTCTTTTTTAACATACATGTTTATAGCTATACATTTTCTCCAAACACTGCTTTGGTTGCATCCCATAAGTTTTTGTATGTTGTGTTTTCATTTTCATTTGTGTTTTGCTATTGTTGGATGGAGTGTTCTGTTGATGTCTATTAGATACAGTTGGTTTGTAGTGTTGTTCAGGTCTTCTATTTCCTTGTTGCTCATGGTGTTTTTAATGGCTGTTGTTTGAAGTTCTTTAAGATTTGTTATTATGTAGATAGAAATTAACAAATTTATTGAGTTTTTGTTATGTGTCAAGAGCTTAGTTGCTGGGATTTTTCAATGAACAAAATAGAGAAAAATCCCTTCCTCATGGAGTTTACATTCTAGTGGCCATATAGAAAATAATGAAACAAATACAGATCGTCTCCAACTTTATTTCATGATTTTTCAACTTTAGCATGGTACAAAAGCAATACACATTCAGGAAAAACTGTACTTTGAGTACCTATACAACCAGTCTGCTTTTGACTTTCAGTACAGTATTCAATTACATTAAATTACATGAGATGTTCAACACTTTATTGTAAAATAGGCTTTGTGTTAGTTGATTTTTGCCAAACTATGGGCTAATGTTAGTGTGCTGAGCATGTTTAAGGTAGGCTAGGCTAAGCTATGAAGTTGAGTAGGTTGGGTTTATTAAATGCATTTTCTATTTAAGATATTTTCAACTTAAGATTGATTTATCAAGATGTAACCCATCATAAGTTGAAGAGTGTCTGTATATAAAATGTAATTATGGAAGTTGGTGCTGTGGGGAAAAAACTGTAGGGAAAGGGAGAAAAGGGAATGTGCACATAAACATTTGAGCATTTAAAGATCTGAAGGAGGTGGAAATAAGCCACGTGGGGAATAACATTCTAGGCAGAGAGACCAGCAAGTGCCAAGGCTGTGAGGTGAGGTTATTTAAGGATCTCTTTAAGACTTGTTACATGCATGTTACGTAATGACTCAGTGAAATTGCTTTGTCCCTCTAGGAATGTAAATACTTTTTTTATTTCTGGTTTGAAAATTATGTAAGTGCAAAATGCTAGTTATTCCACTTTCCCTCTCTAATCTTACAGCCACACTTCTTAGCCCTTTGCATTTTATGTTTGCTTACTGGTTTATTTTCTGTCTTCCTTCTTAGAAAGAAAGCTTCATGAGGGCAGGGATTTTATCTGCTTTATGCACTACTTAGTGGTGCCTACTGTATAGTAGACTCTTTATAACTTTTTGTTTCACAGTGAATAAATGAATTGTCAAATGTGACTTCTTAGTAGTTATGAACTTAGTGTTTATAAATCCATACTTAAAAAAATCTGTTTCTTGTTTTATCACTCTATATGTAAATGTATATATTTTATGCACATTTATTTGTTTTAAATTGTAGAACTAGGAAGTAATTTTGTTTAATTTTTTTAAGAGGGAGAAAAATTGAGTCGACCTTTTTTTGACTTTATACTTTAGAAACTGATGTTCGGGTAATAGACATTTTCCTTATGTGCTTGATTGTAGTTGTATGTTGCATTAAAACTTTTAATATACTTTGGGGTTTTGCATTTTGGGTTTTATGAATTCTCTGAATTCTTGATCTATGTTGCGTGATATCTTGCATCTCATTTCTAATGCAATTATATCTGCTGTTTTCCAGGTTGTGTGATAGCTGAGCTTTTTACAGAAGGTGTACCGTTGTTTGATCTCTCTCAACTGTTGGCTTATAGAAATGGACATTTTTTCCCTGAACAAGTGCTAAGTAAAATTGAAGATCGTAGTATCAGAGAACTGGTAACTATGTCACAAATATTTAGCCATAAAGTTTTAAATTGGATTATATTTCCACTTTAGTCAGCTTTCCTGGAATGTTATGAATTTGAAATAAAGCAGTAAAGCACCATAAACTAATACAAACAGTTTTGTTGTTACTATTGTTGTTACTTTGTTAGGGAGAAATGTACTGTTTTTTTCTCCTCAGTCACAGAACTCATTTGACTTAAAAAAAATCTATCTGTCTTCCCATTAAAATCTTAAACTCTGGACAGATTTGGAAGATAGGTAAGGAATTGCCTGGCGTTGGAGAGGTGGTCCTGGATAGAGCTTGCTAATAAGAAATGAAGAAGACAGACATATAAAATGAAGGAGATGAGAAACATCAACTTAAATGTAATACAGCAATATAGGGCTATTTCATGTAGAAGTATATATTTTTGTATACCCTTGATACAGATTGAAGGCTGGAAAGGAAGCTGTAGAGTCACATGTTAATGTAGCAGAACAGGTGTAAGGAATTCTATGGCGGGAGGTCATGTAAGCCATATATCTACGTTACTGTTTGAGGGCATCTTTTTTAAGTCAGTCATGTGGTAAATAATGCTTGTGATGATGACTCTGAGCCATAGAAAAATTATGGTATATTTAGAATATTGTTTAAGAACGTAGGGAAATATATAATATGTTTTAATTTCTCTTAAAAATGGCAAATGTTAAAAAATAAGATGCTTTAGAGGAAGCCACTTTAGGTAATGTCTAGTGAACAGTGCACTGGATTAAGAGTTGGCATACCTGATGTTCTGTCTTTGGGTATGGCACTTATTTGTTATGTTACTTTGGCTAAGTAACTTCGTGTCTTTTTAGGCCTGCATTTTCTTAACTGTGAAAGGAGTGAATCTGTTTCATATTTAAGGCTTAATCCAAATCTAAAAGTAATTCTACTAGTTCACTTTTCTTTGTAGTACATTTGATTCCCCCAAGTTCAATGCTAGGTTCTTATTTAGAATATTAAACAAAAAGCTCAAACAACTAGGTACATTTTTATGACATTTTATATATTTAAATAATGACTGATACACTATGAGTATCCAGGAAAGATTGAAATATGTTTCGTATATAAATAAATAAATTTATTTCCCCATGATACTAGAAAACACAGGATACATTGAAATTAGATTTATCATTTATAGTGTTTGCAGAATTTAACATCTTTTTTGCATTGCTTTAAAAACTTTAAGCCACTGATTTCCCTTTGACTAGATCCTAGAGTTACACTTAAACCATGTATTACTTGGGACTTGTAGTAAGATTCTAAACCATAACTCTTAACCTGGAATATGTAGATAGATTTCAGGAGTTTTGTGATTCCTTCCAGAATTGTGTGTAATTTTGTATGCAGAATTGGTTTGTATACATTTTTCTCTGGAAGAGATCCGTTGTTTTCCTTAGATTCTCAGTGGTATTTTTTGCTCAGAAAGGTGTACGAGAATCTTTGAGTTGTGGGCAGCAATATATTATTCCCTTGTCTTAGTAAATGAGGAATACTGAACCTGGGTATAACCTCCTCTTTATGTGTCAGGGCCATGTGCAATACATTTGCATGTAATTTCTTACTGCTTTCTAGGACCGTAGAGTCACATATCATTTAGTAGTCAGGTTCTAAAAGTAGTTTGTCAGACAAAGATTGAGAACAGTTAGAATTACCTTGAAAATCCTGTAAATCATGTGTAAATTGCCCTTGTAGCTTTCATCTGGTTTAATTTTCTGTTCTCAAATCTATTTTTATTCTCTTTCTTCCCTTGATATAGGTAACTCAAATGATTCACCGTGAGCCAGAAAAACGTTTAGAGGCAGAAGATTACTTAAAGCAACAGCGTGGCAATGCCTTTCCTGAAATATTTTATACTTTCCTTCAGCCCTACATGGCCCAGTTTGCTAAGGAAACATTTCTTTCTGCAGATGAGCGTATTCTGGTTATACGGAAGGATTTGGGCAACATTATTCACAATCTCTGTGGACACGAACTCCCAGAAAAAGCAGAAGGCGAGCCTAAGGAAAATGGGCTGGTTATCTTGGTGTCTGTTATAACGTCCTGCCTACAGACCCTTAAGTACTGTGATTCCAAACTTGCTGCTTTGGAACTTATTCTCCATTTGGCCTCAAGATTAAGTGTAGAAATCCTTTTGGATCGTATTACTCCATATCTTTTGCATTTCAGCAATGACTCTGTTCCTAGAGTGAGGGCTGAAGCTTTGAGGACATTGACCAAAGTTCTTGCCCTGGTCAAAGAGGTTCCTCGCAATGATGTCAATATTTATCCGGAATACATTCTGCCAGGCATAGCCCACCTAGCCCAAGATGATGCTACTATTGTTAGACTAGCCTATGCTGGTAAGAGTCCAAATATCATAATAGCCACTTAGATATTTTTTAAGTTAACAACTATAATACTCTTGTTTTTCTGATTTCTTTGGGAATTCCAAGTGTGAACTTTGCTCCTTGTATATGTTTTAATAATATTTATAGCTAATCTGTTTTGGGGAATCAACTTTTGTGTGTTCCCTCATTTTGGAAATGATCAGAATTATCAAATGAAAAAGTATATAATACAGAATTTTGTGTTTTTACTTGGAGTATTACATTTAAATTGGAATAAGACTAATGTTTACAAGTATGTGTTTCTAATCTAGTGTCTTTAGGCCTTTATAAAGTTTCTCTGAACAAGTACATTTATTTGTTGGTTTTTGTTGAGAAGATTAATTTTTCTGGGTAATTTGGTATTCAAAGAACCCAGCATATTAACTTAATTTTAAGGTCCTTTTTCCAGTTACTGTAGTGGTTAGGATATGTGGCTTCTTTATAATAGAGGTGGGTGTGTTATACACACCTATGTGTTCTGCTTGTAATTTTCACTCATAAAATTAAGTGATTCAGTTTCATGTTTTTAGTTCCCCAAATTAATTCTGAAAACTTATTTCTGCATGGGAAGTATCACTGGAACATTTATATAATTGCATAATTTATTTCTGTAATGTAATCTGATGGAAATCAGGGATTCTGTTTTGAAGTCTTTGTAAATAGTATATAATATGTGTGTCGTGATGATATTGTCACTTTTTTGAAAGAAACTTTCTTAGTTCATTCATATTATGGTTTGCTTGTCATTATTTAAATGGAATGTGTGAAAAATGGTCCTTGGATTCTGGTCTTATCTCTAGGCATATCCACAAAGTGATTGGTGGTTATTAGGTGTTTATTTTCTCCATATATATTTTTTTATTTATGCTTCTCTTTCTGCCTATTTGTTTGTTTATGGTTTCTGGTTTCCATAACTATAGTATGCATAAACCTCAGGCCTAGAAATCCAGGATTTCTTTAAGGCATATCAGACTTTATCATTTATAACAAAGCATATTTATAAGTCACTTGACAAATACAAATAATTGAACCAGAAAAAATCAAGTGAAATAAAAGTCCATAGATTTTAAAAACAGGCTGTATCTTTCTTTACCAGAATTTTATGACCCTACTTTTTGGCCCAGTGTATATTAATCTGTTCTCAATTGTGTTAAATAGGTATAGTTCTGATGTGTAGGTGCCATAATAACATATTGACATTCATTTACTAATAGCTGTAGCATAAAAGTAATAGCTACTATTTATTGAAAAACCTGCTATGTGTCAGGGCATTTACTGCTCTAGGTTGTTGTAAGGGTTAGTTGTAAGATCTTGCAGCTAACCCTTGTAACAACCCTTGAGCAATAGATGCTATATTACTTTCATTTTACTGGTGAGGAAATCTTGGTTAGGGGAGGCTAAATAACATGACCCAAATGTATCTTGCCTAATTCTCAGTTCTCAAAGCTCCTGGTCTAGACCTTGGTTTTGAAGCAATCTTGCTTTTCTTTGGTCTCCTGGGTCTTTATGGTGAGAGTCCACGATAACCCAGGGTCAGTGCCAGCACCTCAAAGTGTCCCTTCTTCATGGCCCAGTACATGAAAAAAGCAGCTTTTTTTTTTTTTTATAGAACAAGAGGTCTTTTTGAACTTGTATGGCTAAATATTAGTATAATTAAAACACATGTCAGTAATTATAAAAGTTTAAGATCAACATTTTTTTTTCCTTTACAATATTCTCTTTTATCTCAGAGATGCTGGTATCAAGAGTTATCTTGTATAAAGTGAACTTTCAAGTGTGCTGTGGCTCATGGACTTGCATGGGCAAATAAACATAGATCTACTCAGACTTTAGAGGTGTGCAGGAAGGCAAGAAACTTTTCCTAATAAAGACACACTCTTTAAAGTAGGGATAATCTTCTAGAATTTTGGCTTATTATCTAGATATGGCCTAGAATTTTTCCATCTTTAAAAGGATGAGGAGGCATTATTGGATATTAATATCTTGCTTACATAGAGGTCAGTTTTTCAGAGCAATGTTTAACCTGGCAGGGATGGAGAGTGAGACCCCCAGATGAAGAGAATCACTGTATTTGATAGACTCAGAGATCTCAGCTACTGTAAGGTGCATTTTGATTTCAGAGATGTTAAAAAGCAAGGAAAAAGTGAGTCTTATTTTAAGTTTTAAGGTAGTTCAATTTTGTATTCAGTGCTATTTATTGCTAAGAGGGAAAAGAGTGCAGTTATAGTTTATGGTCGTATGTTAAGAAGCACAGAAGTGGGAGGCAAGGAAGGGTATAGACGCAGGAATAAATAAAAATGGAAGGAAGAAGAAAGTATAAGCAAAATGCAGTTATAATTGATAGTAAATATGACAACAGAAATTAGAAGTAGATATTTTGCAGTGGTGAGGAGTGTCAGTCTTAATAGTATCAGAAGGAGAAAGGAGAAGATATGGACAACTGCAAGTGTGGCAGTCTGACACACATTGGTCCACTAACTTCAGAGTATCACCTGTAAAGCAATCAACAGTGGTTTCTTTTTGAGGTAGTTATGACTCCTCATTTATGCATGAAGAAACTGAAACTCAGATTGTTTAAACAGCCAGCTAGTAAGTGGCAAGGTCAAGATTTGAGCCCAGCTCTGTCTGATTCCAAAGCCCAGCATGATCTGTTATTTTAGTATGAATCTTTCTGTTAGTCTAATAATTATCTCTCACTTGTGAAGAGATTGTTTAAAAAGTAAGTCTCTGTAGAAGGATTAAGCTCTTTTTTTTCTTTTTTGCCTCAGTAGATTTTGGTGCTATATTTTGGGTTATTTTTGTATTTTTTCAAAAAAGCTTATATTTCATTATTAAAACTAGCAGTTTGGAGATAGTTGTAGATTATGAGATTAGTTAATAATGTCTGATTAGGTTAAATGCTAAAATGAAAAGTCCTACTTTTCCACTTAGTTTTATGACTATTACTTATATAAAGACTTAAGGAGGAAAAGTTATAAGTGTCACAAAGATTTAAGATTGTCATTGTTATAAATTTTCTCCGTTTTTATCTTATAGAAAACATAGCTCTACTGGCAGAAACAGCTCTGAGATTCCTGGAATTAGTACAGCTAAAAAATCTCAATATGGAAAATGACCCCAATAGTGAAGAAATAGATGAAGTTACACATCCAAATGGAAATTATGACACAGGTTGTATAATTTTCTTTTCCAGACTTATTATTATTTAGAATGAATTGCTAGTGCTAACTTAGAAAAACTACCATTTGTAGTTTTCATGTAAAATGCAGGAATACCAGATTTATGGTAGATAGGAAAGGTCCCTGGTGTCTGGTTGTTCTATGTGTCGTACACAGTTATCTAGCTTGAAAATGATCAGCTTGTCACCATAGATATTAAACTCAATTGTTTTTCAGCCAGAATTGATTTGTATGAGCAGTAAAGCTAGATGAAGTATATAATTCTCATAAAAAAATAAAAAACATTATAGCTAAAGAATCTAAACCTTTTCTCCTCATGTGAGCATATTCTGAGTATCTCAATCATAAATTGTTTTTATTTCATACTATCTGTGATTTACATCTTAACCTCCTCCCCCCCTTTTACCATAAAGGAACAGATGTGATAGTAAACTCATTGTGGTCAATGTCCCTGTCTTAGGTTTCTTTGCATGTGTATAAACCTTTGTAGCTTTTTGGTTAACATTTGTTGAGTGTAAGGTTTAGAAATAAAATAACATACTTAATCTGCTCTAAGATGTTTCTAATTGAGAAAAACAAGAGAAATCTATTAATAGTTTTTAGATTCTTATGGTATAAACAGCTGTAATGGTTGTTACTTGTTAGAATGGCACATTTTTAGGCAGCATATATTATCTAGAGTTGAATACAGTGGAATAATTTTGAACTTGTAGGAAGATATATCAGAAAAGAAATCCTAGTTTTTTTTTCATAGAATTACTTGGAGAATAATATTGTTCTACATTCTGTAACCATGTAGTTGGAGCTTTTTAGGTAACAAAGTTAAATATTGGAACTTTGGGGGGAGTTAATCTAAAGTTCACCTAAAGTTTTTCTTAATGTGAGTACATAATTTTGCACATTGGACTATTTACCTTTTCCCTTGATAATAGCTGGGCAGTACCCTCTGCCTTCATTTATTTAATTGTTAAACATTAGCTCTGCATCAGGCAATTATGAGCCTGCTATAAGCACAGCACTAGGGATATGATGGTAAATAAGACAGGAATGATCCATGCTGTTAAGCTTATTTTTTGTAAGGGAAAGACAGACAACTAAGTAAATAAATAAATGAAAAGGGGAGGGTGAAGAAGGAGATAAGGTTAGAGAAGAAGCCAGTGGCTAGGTCAAAGAAAGCCTTAACAGGACTTGCAGTTTATTTTCTGGCTTTCTGAAATATAATAAATGACCTTTAAAAATGCTTTCTAGGCCAGGCGCGGTGGCTCACACCTATAATCCTAGCATTCTGGGAGGCCGAGGCGGGAGGATTGCTTGAGCTCAGGAGTTCTAGACCAGCCTGAGCAAGAGTGAGACCCCGTCTCTACTATAAATAGAAAGAAATTAGCCAAACAACTAAAAAAAGAAAGAAAAAATTAGCCGGGCACAGTGGCGCGTGCCTTGTAGTCCCAGCTACCCGGGAGACTGAGGCAGGAGGATTGCTTGAGCCCAGGAGTTTGAGGTTGCTGTGAGCTAGGCTGATGCCACAGCACTCTAGCCCAGGCAAGAGAGTGAGACTCTGTCTCAAAAAAAAAAAAAAAAAAGCTTTCATCAGTGCCATCATATTATACCCTGAACCTGTCCCATATTTTCAAGTCCTTGATTAGGTTGATCTTATTGGGCAATATGATCTCCTTTCTGGTGTTTCCCTATAATTTTCTCCTTGAGCTCATAGAAGGAGCTATTTAATTAGTGATATCATAACCATGCTTGTGGCATCTGCTCATTAGGATCTTCTTCAGTTTATATTTCAGTTTTCCATCTTTCAGAGATTTGAATAATGGAAAAACTTAGTGACTAAAGACTGTCTTTGGTGGCTTCTGTAATTATTCTGTTGCTCTGAGGAGTAAGAAATAAGATTGGGACTGTATGTATGGGGAAATAATTGATCCTGTCTTTTTCTTTTTTTAAAAAAAGAGCTCCAAGCCTTACATGAAATGGTTCAGCAGAAAGTTGTAACTTTGCTAAGTGACCCTGAAAATATTGTAAAACAGACCTTAATGGAAAATGGAATAACACGGCTGTGTGTATTCTTTGGACGACAGAAAGCCAACGACGTTTTGCTGTCCCACATGATTACTTTCCTAAATGATAAGAATGATTGGCATCTACGTGGAGCTTTTTTTGATAGTATAGTTGGTATGTTTTTTGTTTGTTTTTAAATTCATCTTTAAGATTTTAAATTATCCTCTCAAACAAGTACTTCTATGCCATCTGAAGGGTAGATGATGATAATACTAAATTTCATTAATAATTAAATGAGTTTCTAGTATTTCTGACTGTTTTTATGCTGCTTTTGGATGCTGTATTTTAGCTGATCAAGAGGTTGGTTAACCTGTGATACATCCATATAAAGGAATACCATGTAGTCATTAAAAACTATATTTAAAAAAAATGACCTGGGAAAATGGCATGGAATATTGTTAAAGTGACTGAAGTAGGTTGTAAATCTACTTAAAATATCATCCAGTTGTGTTAAGATAACAGTGACAGATATTTTGTTTATAAAACAAAAAGGAATGTCCATCACTTTTAGATTCAGAAAATAATAGTTAAAATATAATTATGGTTGAAAATCAATCTACTTGAAAAGAAAATGAAAACTACAGGCTTTGCTTTATGTAAACTGAAAATTTGGGCAAGAACAGCTTTCTCAAACTGTATTTTATCTGCATGACTCCTGTCCCATGACTTTATTATGAGTGGGTTGAGTCACATTCAATACAGGATTTAGTATTTTTCTCTTTTGAATGATAACTGTTCCCTTTCCCCCTGAATGTACTGATCTTTTCAATTTTAGATTTGGTCAGTTATGAAATATTGTATGCTAAGTCCATGTTATTATGATTACCTACTAACCCCTTTTATCATTTCCCACATGATTATAACGGCTTTTCTATTAACCCTAAAGGTTTAAAGTCTTTTTTACACTTTGGAAAGCCTGGCTAGTATCCAGACTTTCTCATGAGGTATCAGAAAGCTGTAAGGCTTTAGGTTGTGGTTCTCAATAATCTAAGAAAGCAACTGCTTGTTTCTGATTATTTTCTCAGGATAGAAGTATAAATTTTTAATTATTTGGTTAAAGAATATAAATATATTTTTAAAACTCTTGACACATTTATAAGCTTTTCAAAAAGATTATGTCATTTTGCATTCCCATCTGCATTAAGTGCTATATACCCTTCTAACATGAAATAGGCTTTATTTAATCTTTTTCTGTTGGGAGGATAAAGCCATAACTTACTTTGATGTATGTTTCTTTGCTTAACAAGTTGAAAACTTTCTAATGTTGATTACTTGTTTGTATTTTTAATTCTATAAATTTTTTATTCATTATTTTGACCCATTTTTTATGATAGAGTTATTTATGCTTTTCTTATTGCTTTTTTTGAGCCTTTTATATATACATTAAGGACATTAATTTTTTTTATCATTTTGAACACACGTATTTTCTTGGTTTGTTCTTTAACTTGGTTTTTATTTTTTTATGTCTTTTTTAAAAGTAATTTTTATATAGTCAATTTATTTGATCTTTAGCTTTGTGATTTTTCCTTTTTTACTTTTGTATGTAAAGTCTTTTCCCATTCCAGAATTAGGTTAATAATCTCTTGTGTGCTTGTCTTCTTTTTCTTCTCTTTTTAATGCCTTATTTTCACACTTAACTGTTTTTATTGATTTTTATTTTGGTCCGTGATGAAAGGTGAACTCTAAAGTTTTTTTCTTCTCAGAAATGTAACCAGTTTTCCCAACACATTTGGTAAACATTTTGTTTCTTTCCCATTTATTTGTGAAGCTTTTTTTTTATCATATGTGGCATGCCTCTGTTAGGGTCAGTTTTCTGGGTATCTAGTCTATTCCATTGATTTCTCTATTCTTGTGCTTAGATTCCTAGCTGTATTATATTCATATAATTATATACTTTAATCAACTTTATTATCAGATAGAGTAGGTTTCCAGATGTCACTCATTTTCAAAATATTTTTAGTTATTTTAGCTCATTGCACATTTCAGTTTATAAAGTTCTTAAATATAATCCACTGGAATTTTAGATAGAATTTTTCTTTTTATTAAAGAAAATATTTATAACATTTTTTAATCATAGGGGGAATATGCTTTTGAAATTATTTAAAATTTAACCAAAATTTATAAATAATGTATGAAAAGTAATAGTTGTAATTTCCAGAGGCATTTTCTCAGGTTTGTGTTTACAGTTTAGTGTATTCAGGTAATTATTAATATTACCATATCTCTAAATGGTATTTTCATATTATTGTTTTTAGAATTATCAACTTTAGACCTTAGACTTTATCTCTTGACTTTTTTGTATGCCAGAGGAAGATAAAACTCACTCATAACCATCCCTTAATCCCCCTTTCCTTCTCAGTTTTTGTGATGTTGGTTACTATGTTCAGTGCTTTAGTTTTTAGTTTGTTGTTTTATAGCTTTAAGTAAGCCTATTTCTTATTGCTCTACTTCGGATTTGCACTACAAGATTAGTGTCCCTTTCTTTCCACCTCTGTCTGTCTTCTTATTCTTTGGTTAGTTGAGAATTCCGAATTTATTACGATTATAGAACAGAATACTTACATTCTGTTCTATGATCATAATGAAGTCTTTTATGTATAGACTGATTCTGAAGGTTCAAAGCAAAATTTACACGATTTACATGATTATAAATGTATAAATTTTATTGACTGTAGAGCCAAGTAGTGTACTATAATTATATTTGCTTCATCACAATCCCAGTACCATGACCCTTGTACTACTACTTGAGCATGTTTATAGCAAGGCAAATGGATTCTACTTTTCTTTTCACTTTCAGTTACTAAATACATTACACATTTTATTTATTTATTTATTTATTTTTTATTTCAGCATATTATGGGGGTACAAATATTACGGTTACGTATATTGCCTATGCCCTCCTTCCCCTCTCAAGGCAGAGCCTCAAGCATGACCATCCTCCAAACACATTGCACATTTTAATCTATTTCATATTTGGACCATGACTTTCTTGAATAATTTTTTGTTCTAGAGTTTTTGATACCTTCATTTTCTTTTTAGAGAGAAAAGTAATATTTTTTCTTCACCAAATCTGTAATATCTAGCTTCTTTTTTATCAATTTTATTTGTTGCTTGGAATCTATTGCATTTTTCTTCTTAGGATATTCTTAAAATTTATTAGCTTTTAGTTCTAATTTGGGCTGACTGATTTCTAGATCTTTGCTAGCTATCATTCTTTTCCCCCTTAAAATCTTTGGTTAGATCTACCATTTTGTACTTTCTGTATCTTCCTTTTATTTTGCTGGAATATACTCAAAAAACTTTCTTGGAAAGGATTGCATGGGAGATAAACCTTTACAGTCTTTGCATGTCTTGAAATGACTTATTTTTGTTTTCTTATTTAATTGACAGTTTGAGTATAGAATTCCTTTCATAATTTTGAAGGTCTTGCTCTACTGTCTTCTAGCCTCCATTGTTGCTGAAGATCATCTGATGCCAATCTGATTCTTCTTCCTTTTTTAGGAGACCTATGTTTTCATTTTTGTAAGTTCTTAGGATCTTTGCTTTTCTGTGGAGTCCCAGAATTTTTTTCATTAATTATACTGGGTAGAAAGTGCAATGTTCTTTCTTGGATTATTGATCAATACGCTTGGCTTTTGTTTAATTTTTTTTTGTTGTTTTACTTAATGATATATGTACTTTAAGATATTGAATGGTCATGTAATGTTGCTTCTCATTTTCAGGTGTTGCTGCCTATGTTGGCTGGCAAAGCTCCTCAATTCTTAAGCCCCTGCTGCAACAAGGCCTTAGTGATGCAGAGGAATTTGTTATTGTGAAAGCTCTTAATGCCCTTACTTGTATGTGCCAGTTAGGGCTGCTACAAAAACCCCATGTCTATGAATTTGCCAGTGATATTGGTAAGTTTCTGTTTCTTCAAATTAGAATGGGAAAATTAGGGTTTGAGAAGAACTTTATGAAATTTCTAGGTAATATAGAGTAAGAATTGTAGCTTTATTGTTTCTATTATTGATTGTGTGGGTGTACATGTATGTATGTGAATGTATGCATGCTTATATGTATGAGAGACTCATTTGGTTATATGTATGAGAGACTCATTTGGTTATATGTATGAGAGACTCATTTGGTATAAGCAGACTCATTTGGTTCTCCAGCCCAGGTTGGGAAGTATGTATCACTTTATTTTTGACACTCTTGGGATAGAAACATATATTTTTTGGTTTTTTAACATGATGTGGATAAAGGTTTGACTAGTCTGAAGATTAAACTTATTTTTGGATACTTAACCACTATCAAGTTGGAAATTGGATGTAAAGCATTGTCTATGACATCTGTCATTGCATTGATTGCCAGTTAAGAATTCATAGTATTGAAGTTACCAATGTTAGTATAATAATTTTATGAACTAACAAAAGGAATTACTTGACCTTGAAAGCACTCATTTATTTCCTTTAAACTTCATTAAAATTCAAAATAACAGCAAACAAATAAATATGGAAAATTCTAAAATTGAGACTATCTCAAACATTTAATTTTATTATTACTTCATTTTAAGAAAGGAAGCAATGGAAAATTGCCAGTTGGCTCTGTACTGGGAGGATATAAAATCTTAGAAAATTGTCTTTTTAGATAAAATACGTAATGGCTGCTGAATGCTTTGCAAAGGAAAATTAATAGAAAGTTAATTGGTTAGACTTGAATAACAGATTTTCCTTGAGGCAATCTTCAGAGAAAAAAGGGAGTCATTATTTATTTGATCATTGAGATATTAGATGGTAACTGGTAGAGATAAAAAAAAATCCGGAAAATGTTAAGGCACAAATACACATTTTTTTTTTAATTTGTGGAAAATTAAAAAGCATATGTAGATTTATTTTGCACTTTCATATCTAGAATTCTTACAGTTTTTAACTCCCAAAAGTGCTGGGATTATGGGTGGGAGCCAGCCTGCCTGGCCACTCCTTTATTATTATAATATATAATGACTTTCTTTGTCTCTTGTTATAGTTTTGACTTAAATTTTATTTTATCTGATAGAAGTCATCCTTGCTCTCTTTTGGTTACCATTTTGCATGGAATATCTTTTTCTATCCTTTCAGCTTACATGTATCTTAAAAGCTAAAGTGAGTCTCTTGTATAGTTGGGTCTTGTTTTTTAATTGAATCATCCACTGTGTCTTTTGATTAGACCATTTCCACGTAAGTATTGATTGTTAAGGACTTGCTACTATCATTTTGTCAATTGTTTTGACTGTTTCGTAATTCCTTTATTCCATTCTTCCTGTCTTTCTGTCTTCCTTTGTGATTTGATGATTTTTTTGTAGTGCTTTGCTTTGATTCCTTTCTATTTATCTTTTGTATGTGTATTATACATTTTTTCTTTGTGGTTACCATGAGACTTACATAAAATATCTTATAATCATAACTGTATTTTAAGTTGATAACATCTTAACTTTGGCCTTGTACAAAAATTCTCCTCCTCCCACATTTTATGTTATTGATGTCACAGTTTACATCTTTTAAGTATTGTGTATTAATTAACAAATTATTGTAGCTATAGTATTTTAAATAGTTTTGTCTTTTAACTTTTATACTGGAGTTAACAGTTAATGTACCACTATTACGGTATTAGAGTGTTCTGAATTTGACTGTATTCTTCCCTTTGCAGTGAGTTTTATACTTTCATATTTTCGTGTTGTTATTAATAGTTAGCATTCTTTTATTTCAACTTGAAGAACTCCCTTAGCATTTTTTCTAGGATATGATGGCATTCTCATTTCTCTATTGAATTTCTTATGAAATAAATATCCCCTGAATGCTATTGTCTTTACATGTTCAGAGCTAATACAAAAGCTTTTTTTTTCACTTTTAGAAGTTTGAATTTTGTTCTAAATCAGATTAGTCTAAATTTGATTAGTTAAAATCAGTGATTTTAGGTTTAATACATAAAGTTGTTAAAAAGGATGAAAAGACATCCATTTAATTTTCTAGTTTAATAATATATCTTGAGCTTTTTAAGAATAGGCATCATGTGTCCTGCCTTTTTAGTTTCCATGTATAATTCCTTATAAATGAAATTATGAATTATGTATTAGATTTGATCAAACCTGTACATTAAAAAGAATGTCAGATAGGTCAAATTGTTTCCTTAAATTTTAGGGTATGGCTTAGAGAAGTAAGAATGCCCCAATTTCTCTGCTTCTTGTGTGGTTGATGCTACGTCTTTGAACTTTTGTGGGGGTGCAAGAAGGAGAGTAATAGTTTGCTGTGTATTGTTGGGACTTTTTATGTTTCTGTATAATAGTTTAGTATAATAAATAAGTAGGTGCCTATCTACTTTTAGCCCCAGGTAAAAAAATGTAAATTTTAAATTCTCAGAAAAGAGGTAACTTTTTACTCTTTTATAGTATTACTGACATTTATGATAAGAGAAAATTATAATAATAGTGTATTCACTTGGTTGAGTTTATACCTTAGTGTAATTGAGTATGTGAAGGCATCTGATAGTAACATTATGGTATAATCCCTTTCTCAATTATGTTATAAGGTGAAATTTTGTTTATCCTGATAGTTTGAAATTAACTTATTTGAAACATACCTTTTTTTCCTCCCTCTTTAGCCCCCTTCCTGTGTCATCCTAATTTGTGGATACGCTATGGTGCTGTGGGATTTATCACAGTGGTAGCCCATCAAATAAGTACAGCTGATGTCTACTGTAAACTGATGCCTTATCTTGACCCATATATTACCCAACCAATAATACAGGTATACGTGTTCAACTTGGAGTCAATCCTCCTTCTGAACTGTGTCCCTTTGAAAAAATGTTTAGAGAGTCTTATTTTACTTTAAATTTTTAGAGATTTAAATTGGGCTATAGCATTTTCATACATACTCCTTTCAAACTTGTTAATGGACCAAGCAACTTTGAAGGTGAGAAAAGTTCAAGGGAATATTATGTTATATATCATGTTATGCCTAATATAGCATGTAACAGTTCATACTTTATTTTTTTTTATGTACTACTGTAAAGCATTTACTGTTAAAGGGAAATATAATCCAGCAGAAATATATATTGATGGACCTCTGCTTTTTATTGTAAAAAGTATAACTGATTTCAGCCAAAGGCATCATTTATAATACATTAGCAAAAGTCCTTTTCAAATATTTGTGGGGTTGTTTTTGGACTACTAACTGGTTTTGTTTCTTTTGTTTTTTAACATAACAGCCTCCTCCCCCCAACCCCCAGGCCTTTACCTCTAGCAATACAATTCTTGATAATAATCTTTGGGTCTATGGTTTGTACAGGCCACATTTTATTTACCTAGCTTGTCAGTGTTTATACCATTCATCTTGCTCGACAGCCAACTATCAAAATAGATATTTAAATTGAATGAAATGTTAAAGTATGATTCTTGCTGTTAAAATAATATGAAATCTCTCTTTATTTTTTATTTTATTTTATTTTTTACCAAAACTCCATTTTCCATTTGAAAATTCACATGCCTTTCTGGCTTTATCCTACCTTTGTATCTTAATGTGTCTTCCCTTTTGTTGGAGAAAATGCCTTGGCTAAAGTCTGGAAACTAGGAAGCTTTGGCTGTGTCCTTACTCCTTACTTTCCTCATAGATTCATTCATTTCTGGGGATCATCATTCTTTATTTCATAGAGTTTATAGAATTTTTTATTTTTACCTTAAGAACAATTTATATATACATGAAAGTTGGATGGAACTACCAGAAAAAATGCCTTTTTAAAAAAAATATTTATTTATGGGTCATTGAAAATTAGGTCTATAGACACTGACTCCTTTGACTAGGTATTCTATTTAGAAGTTTGTTCATTAAACTTTTGCATTTATCATTGTTTTCTATTTTGAAAGGTCAGGATCAGGAGTTAAGAGGCTAATTACCCATTTATTTCATGAATCTTGTCTTTCTCTAGTTTGGTTTAGACAAAAGATAACCTATTATGCTGGTTTTCACTGGCCAGCTTGCCAGGTAGTTAAATATTAACATATCTAAAGAAAATCTTGGTTATTGTTAGTAGTGCTCATTTATTTTATTATATAGTCATTGATGAGAAAAATAATCTTTTGGATTATAAAAGGAAGGATTTTATAATCTCTATGGAGAGCATAATATATTTCTTCTCAGTGGTTGAATCCACTGGGAAATGTGATGACTGAAGGAAGACCTGTGGTCATTGAGCATCTTTTCTGGGTCAGTTTCTACTTATTGTTAGACCTGTGAACTGCGGGTACTTTTTAGATCTGGGATGTCATCTGACATATTAGGATCTAGAAAAGGCTCTCTTTTTCTAAAATTTTCTGGCATAGGTAGTTTTATTAGTCTTCCAATATGATAGGCACAGATGTGACCTCTAGTGCTAACAATGAAAAGTAAGAAATGCCTTACCTCTTTAAAGTTCACTAGTATTCTTTTTCCTTCTACACAGAAATTGCAGATGTTGATCTCTCTCGTTTTCTTAGAAAATAAATGTCTGTGTTAACTTTTCATGATTGTATTTATTGAACTTGAAAATAACTGTGCTATATGTTGTATTTTTGGCTGATTATTTTTATTTTTCTAATATAGATTGAAAGAAAACTTGTTCTGCTGAGTGTTTTAAAAGAGCCAGTAAGTCGTTCTATATTTGATTATGCTTTGCGATCTAAAGATATTACTAGCTTGTTCAGACATCTTCACATGCGTCAGAAGAAACGAAATGGGTCTCTTCCTGACTGCCCTCCGCCTGAAGATCCCGCAATAGCACAGCTTCTGAAGAAATTGCTCTCACAGGTTGTATCACCCTTCTGAAATCCTACATTTAAACGCAAATCTCAAAAATATTGAAGCATCCATTTAGCTATTAAAATATTTTTATTGATTAGTATTATATTATAAAAAATTGGGAAATAAATACAGCAGACATTTTATGCATTTGCTTTGTTATCTAAGCAAAGATACTAGGATGATGATAAGACATTTAGTTGACCTAAATAAAGAATCATGGGAGACCTATTAAGTTTCATTTGTGATTACTGGCTAGATAAATTTGGGCAAGAGAGTAGAAATAACCTTAGATTTAAGTAATATTTTTGATTCAATTCCATATTTCACCAAAAATATAATGAAATTCAGCTAGCAGAAATATTGCAAAGCACAGATACAATATAGAAAGGTTCTGGTTCATTTCAGTCCAAATTTATTGAGTTCTCACTACATACAAACAGCTAAAATAACTTGAGTTTATAATGCATCTTAGGTGGAATAAACCAGCAGTTTACCGCTATATCTTAAAAGCTTACAAATTTGGATCAATTAACAAGTTGTTTTAGGACTAGGAAGTAATCTTTTTATTATAGTTGGCATTGGTAAAGCCTCTTTAGAAATTTTAAGTCCAAATTCAGCATCCTGTTTTATGAGGGATGTGTGGGATCTAGAAAAGTCAAGATCAGAATAAAAATGATGTTAGAAATAAAGAATAAAATTGCTGAGTATATGCTTCATGAAGCATAAGGCAAATACCAAGGGACGTTAATGACTATCTTTAATTCTGCAAAAAGTTTTTGTGAAGAGAATGCTTGTCAGTCATCTCTTGTCTAACAAGAAAAGATGAGAAAATGCATTCATTTGCAGAGAGAGAATTTTATAAGTTTTAAGATGTAAATCCCTTCATTTATTTTACTTGTCACTGAATATCTAGTGCTGTTTGATGCCTGAACCTTGGTTTGGGTGATTGAACATTGGAACAGGCTCCCATGGGAGGCTGGTCGATAACCATTTTGGTTCTTTCAGATCTAGATTTGCCTGGAGGTTATGGTTGCCTCTGAGTGTCTCTTCCAGGAGAGTGATTCAATTTCCTATATTCTTGAAGACTTGATTTGATGTGACTTGAATTTCTGAAGAGCATTTTCTTTTAACTTTGGCTTGTACATCAGATGTCTTTTATATTTTAGAAAGTAATTTGTGTAAAATTGGATTCTGAGTCACATTTTTTTGTTGTTTCTCGTGAGTTAAGTAACTCTTATGAAAAAGATTTTGACATGCCATAAAAATTATCCCAATCTAATTTATATTTCTTTAGGGTTGGACATTTTGACTCTTTGTATTTCTTTCTCCCATACCAATCCTGTATATTAATTTAAAAGCCTCCATCTTGAAATTTGCTTTTCATTATAAGTCATTAGTTACCTCATGGAGCCACTCTAGCCCCTTGTTCCTTCTTATCACCTTGCTCTAAGGTGTGTTAGTTTTGCCACTGCCATGGGTAAAAGGGAGTGGGAAGGAGTGGTTTCCATAGCCTTTCTATTAATATTTTCTGCTTCTTCCTGTTCTTCTCCCAAGCCCTCACACTGCTGCTGCTCCCTCAGTGCCAGCTTCCACAGCGGGGTGCCATGATAAAATCACTAAAACTCACTGACTCGTATTCCTCTGAAATGTCAGTGCGTAGTATATTTATTTGTCTGTCATTTATCCCCTCATTCATCTGAGAGCAAAAAGAGGAACAAATATTCCTTTGTTTTATGTTGTTTCTGGTTATAATGGCTTTAGAAGACTTGCAAAGTCTGCACCATCAAAAACAAATAAACAAAAAACCAACTGACAAGGACATTACAAGTCTTGACATTAAGAAGACTTGACAGTATTGACTCTTCCAGTCCATAAACTTGGTACAGTCATGTATTGCTTAACAGCAGGGATATGTTCTGAGAAATGCATTGTTAGATGATTTCATTTCTGTGCAAACATGCTAAAATGTATTTACACAAACCTACCTGATATAGCTTACTATGAACCTAGGCTATATGATATAGCCTATTGCTCCTAGGCTGTAAACCTGTATGGCATGTTACTATACTGAATCCTGTAGGCAGTTGTAACACAATGATAAATATTTGTGTATCTAAACATACCTAAGCATAGAAAAGGTACAGTAAAAATATAAAAGATAGAAAATGGTACACCTGTGTAGGGCCACTCCATTATAATCTTTTGGGACCACCCTGGTATGTACTTTCTGTTGTTGACAGAATGCTTGTTCTGTGTTTTCCTTTCTTTTTTTGCTTTTGATGGTGCAGTCCTAACATTATTTTTTAAATTGAAATACAATTCACTACCATATAATTCATTCTTTTAAAGTATACAATTCATTGATTTTTAGTACATTCACAAAGTTGTGCAACCACATCACTACTGTTAAATTCCAGAACATTTTCATCACCCCAAAAAGAAACCCTGTATCTATTAGCAGTCATTCCTTTTCCCCTCCCTCCAGCCCTAGTCTAATCTGCATTCCACTAATCTACACAACTAATCTACATTCTATCTCTATGGATTTGCTTAATCTGGACATTTCATATAAATGGAATTACACAATATGTGGTCTTTTGTGTCTGACTTCTTTCACTGATCTTAATGTTTTCAAGGTTCCACATATTGTAGTATGTATCAGTACTTCATTCCTTTTTATGGCCCTTACTATGGCCCTACCTTTTATGGACTAAAACGTAGACTAACAAAAAGAACTATAAAATTGTCTACTTAAAGCAAATTTTAGGAGGGGTGAACATAAACCAAGAATAGGTGAACACTGGGAAAAAATTTAGTCAAGGATTCTTCTATGATTCTTGTACTTTAATGCAATTTTATTTTGTTTTTTTAGCTTTCTACCTTCTTAGGGTTGGTTTGTATCATACTGTGCCTGAGAATTGTGAATATTACTTTAAACTCTAGTGGGATTCCAGATTGAGGCCCCAAGGGAACTGCCGTTGTGTTAAATGAATTTTTATTCCTGTACATAATAAAAAGGTACTAGAGGATTCTGTGGATGATTGGAAAGGGGAAAATGCAGAACTTCCACATTTACCTTAATATTTAAGTTGCACATTGAATTAATTATTTAAATTAATTATTTAGTATTTGTCAGTTTCAAGTGTGCCAAGTATCTTAGGTGGATTAACACATTAAAATTTCACTATAATCTTATAAGATGGGTGGTAGTAATTATCCTCATTACATAGATAAATAAATAGAGGTACAGAGAAATTGGGTAACTTGCCCAATGTCACACAGATAGTAATAGGGTCGGAATTTGAACCTAGGTAGTCTGACTCCAGCCATTATCCTAGAATTCTGCCAGGTGTATTGCTTAGATTTGCAATTCAGCCAGCATTCCTATCAATTCTTGAGTTGTGTAAAACATTTTAAATATCATAGAGTGCCTTCACATACTCATTAAATATAAATTTCTCCTTTTGCATTCTCTTTCAATTTTAAATTGGGTAGTTTGACCTTTTAGTCATTCTGAGGCCTGTTGTTATTGCCTGTGAGAATAACCTAAAATATATGGTTTTATTTGGATTTAGGGAATGACAGAGGAAGAGGAAGACAAACTTCTGGCACTGAAAGACTTCATGATGAAATCTAATAAAGCAAAGGCCAATATAGTGGACCAGAGCCATCTTCATGATAGTAGTCAGAAAGGTGTTATTGACTTGGCAGCCTTAGGCATAACTGGGAGACAAGTTGATCTTGTTAAAACCAAACAAGAACCAGATGACAAACGGGGTTAGTACATTTGTTTGTGTGTTTAGCTTGTTATTAATAGTTATTTCATAAGGCTGTTTTTTAGCTAATTAATAATGATAAAATAAAAAGCCCCATTTCTCAGATATAGAACTTTCAAATATAGTGACTCCATTACTTAGGAGGGAGATTTTGGGGAGGAAAAGTGGGGTGAACTAACAATTAAGAGATTAACCTGCTAAAATCACAGCTCTGTGACAAACCAAGGCTTAATTCCCAAGGCTTATAATAAAATCATGTTTCTACCGTGGAGATATAAGATTGAAGATGGAATTCTGTTTTTCGAATCATTTAATCACCAATCTAAAGGCTATGGTCTATATAAAAAGAGATAAAGGTTTGTGGTTTATTATTAGTAGGTAATGCCCAATGAATTTAAAAGAATGGTTTGCTACTAATAATGAAATACAAAAGAGTAGAAACCAGACAAGCCTTAACCATTTGCAGTCTTGATATTTAGAAATGTTAGCTCTTGTGACACTGACGTTGATTGTATGAGGTTTTTATATATACCCCTTTTGTAGATATATTCACTGCCAAGTATATGCCTTTAAAAATTCTTCTGTTACAGCATCAGATTTTTGAGGGCAGTTAATTAATTATATTTAAAATAAGCCTCTAATTGCCAAATTTGGGATAAGGTATTTATAATATAATTTTTAATGGTTTACATCCATAAATATAAAGTATTCATACAAATTAATAAGAAAAAAGCAAGCACCCCAAAGAAAAAGGATATTTGAACATACAACTGATAGAAAAATAGAAATGCATATATATGAAAAGGCAAATAATAAATGCAAATTAAAACAATGAGAGATGCCATTTTATTCCTATATGATTAGCAGAGACTGATGATACTTGGTATTGGCAAGGGTACAAGGAAATAGGCATTTTCATACACTGTTGGTGAGATTATAAATTGAACATACTCTTCTTAGAAGGCAGTTTGACAGTCACTGTAATTTAAAATGTCCTTACTGTTTGAACTCACTGTTTTCAGTTCTGAAATTGATCCTAAGAAGCACTGACAGCCATGTGAAGAAATGTATGTAAAAATGTTCTCAGTGGAAAAAAAGGAAATAATCTAAATGTTCATTAATAAATGAGTGGTTATGTAAATGTTCAAAGTATTTAAGTGGTGGGGAAAGCAAGTCTTGAAATAGTATATATTCTATTTTTTCAAGATAATATGATAGTATATCGTCAAAATATAGTCTATGAGGTTTATAAAGTTGGAGGACTATGCATGAGGCTATTAGAATTATGGGAGCAATTCATGCTATATTTTGGTAATGCCAGAACTTTGTGTTACTTATGTTTTTTTATAATTGGACACAGATAAAAATAAAGACTTTCTCATCTGTCTATATAGTAAGGAGGTAGCTATATCCCAATTGATTTTTTAATTTCTTCTGTTTTGTTTCTTTGTTTTTATTTCCCAAGTAACTGATCCTGGAAATGGAGAGGTCATATTTAGCAGTGTGGTCAGTGACATTTGAAGAAGTTTTTATTGTCACTTCTTTAGATAAAGTGGTTACTTGATATTGAACTAGCCTTAGGAAACCAGAATGCAATTAGGTCTAATTATTAACACCTTTGAAAGCACATCTGTTCCATCTGCCATAGAGATGAAGTGAGACTTAATGAGTTGATATATAAATATGAATAAATCGGAAATTTTAAGGAACAAATAGGATACGAAGTCCATTGCTTCCCTGCCACTGCTCCAAAGGCAGTAAAAGCACATACTGATTTTTAAAGGCTATCTTTAGACTAACTATTCTGAATATATTTTCATAGCTAGAAAACATGTAAAACAAGACTCCAATGTAAATGAAGAATGGAAAAGCATGTTTGGGTCACTGGAGCCACCAAACATCCCCCAGGCCCTACCTAAAGGAAGTGACCAAGAAGTGATTCAGACTGGGAAGCCTCCTCGTTCTGAGTCTTCTGCTGGCATTTGTGTCCCTTTGTCAACCTCTCCACAGGTACTGTTACCTGGGCAGTAGTCCTCATGTCTTTGAATCCCATTGTGCTGTTTTGGATGTTTAAAGACTATGTACTGTAATGGAAAAATCAATATGGTGACTTGTCCTTTGGGGAGGACATATTTCTTTCTAAGACAGGTTTATCTTTAATTTTGTAGCCAAGGAGAAATCTAGTTATTGAAAGTACCAAAAAGGTCTCATTTTAGAGTACTTGCCAGTAAAAGTGATCTGAAATTGTGGGTTGAAGACATTATTATGAACCGTGATTATAATTGGGCTATAGTGAACCTTTTAAATCTTTTTAATTCCTCCTCCAATATAACATAGTTATATTTGTAAAATACTAAAAATACTTTTGGGAAGATGTCCCAAGTTTGCTATGTATGATAAATGTCATGATTATTTTGACAAACCAAGAGAGTCCCCAACTTACAGTGGTTTGACTTAATGATTTTTCTACTTTTCCGTGGTGCGAAAGCAATATGCATTCAGTGGAAACTGTACTTTTCTACATACAATCATCCTGTTTTTCACATTTAGTACAGTATTCAGTAAATTATGTGAGATACTCAATACTTTATTGTAAAATAGACTTTGTGTTAGATGATTTTGCCTAACTGTAGGCTAATGTAAGTGTTCTGTGTATGCTTAAGGTATAGGCTAAGCTGTGATATTTGGTAGATTAGGTGTATTAAGTGCATTTTCTACTTACAATATTTTCAATTTATGATGGGTTTATTGGGATGTAACCCCACTGTAAGTCAAGGAGCATCTGTATTTGAAATTAGTTTGTAATTTAAGGTAACTCATAAATTAGCCAATCATATCTTAAATGAAAATATTAATTGAACCAGACTGATAAAATTGAAATTTCATTTCTTCTTTTCATTTAAATTAATGAGAATTTTTGTTTAATGTTATTTTTATGCTGATAAATTTCTTATCTAAATGTAGAGGTTAGAATTTTAGCATTTGTGGTTAAACTTTATTTTAACTAGGTTTTCCTTGAGAAAATGTCATTTCTTTAAATAGATTTTAAAACTAGTATATTAATATGGACAAAAAGCTGATACAATGCACAGATAGAACATGGGTACATTTTTGTCTTCAAGTTTACTTTGCTTATGACATGAAGATCTATAATTCTATTTGTTTTGCAGGTTTCAGAAGTGATGAATGTCCAGAATAAAAAACCAGTAATACAGGTTTTAAGTAGTACAATTTTACCATCCACCTATCAGATTCGGATCACAACTTGTAAAACTGAACTTCAGCAGCTTATACAACAAAAGCGGGAGCAGTGCAATGCTGAGAGGATAGCTAAGCAAATGATGGAAAATGCTGAATGGGAGAGCAAACCACCACCACCTGGTACAAGTTCCACCGATAGGTAGTTGTAGTCCAACTAGGTGCCTGAGACTAGAATCTAATGGAGGAAACTGGTATTTAATCACTAAACAAAGAAAGTAAGAAAAATCCTGTCATTTGGGAAACCCAGAGGAAGAAGTATTATCATAAGTGAGAAATCTTAAGTCATTATTTGTGGAGTGTGGATCTTTTTAGTTCTGGGGGCAACTTGCTCTGTGATATTTAGGCCATTTACTTAATAATTTAGTCTGTGCTTCATTTTTCCCATTTATAGTACTAGGTCTTACCCGCCTAGTGTCATGCCACTTTCTCATTGAATGCCAGGTTTCTTGGAGTAAACTCTTGCTTTTAATTTCTGGAGGGTTTAACATGCATCTATTAATATTTCATAAGAAAAAGGGTAGAAAATTTAGAAAATAATGAATATTTTAAAAAAGAAAACAGCATCACCTATAATCCTACCACTTAGTGATTATCAACATTAAGATTTTGGGGATATAGTTCTATATTCTGAGGAGATTTAAAAGAAATTTAGAGATACTTGATGAAAATGTGGCTCATCTATTTTAACAGACTCGCCCAGTGTAACATGTGGCAGAGCTAGTCTTTGATATTAGATTTGTAGATTTCTAAAAAAAAGTTGTATGAGTTTCTGTACTTACATTTTAATAACAAAAATTTAACTTAAACTCTCTGAGAAGAAATTCATAGTGTGCTTATGTGTAGACATTTAAAAATCATGTGAATTCCTGTGGGCCTCTGATGTGGACTCGGAAAGATGCTGGTTCATATTTTTAAGTGGCATCTCTAGTCACATAAGTTTTCTTATTAAAATAAATATCCTGGAATGTTTAAGCTGTTTCAGTGGTATAAGTCAGTATTATTTACTGGCCCTGCTTTAAATAAAGAAAAAAATTGACCACAAACTATCTACTCTATTTCATGATAGAATCAGTCTTTATAAGTGACATTTTATACTTAGTGGAGTTACACGTTTTATTTAGTAAATCATAGAAAAGATGTCAAATTTTGTGGTTCAAGGAATGTGCAACGACTGTTGGACTCTTGATTTTTTTCTTTTCACACTTGAGTGGTTGTGTGAAATTGATTTTCTCTAGAGGGAAATGTTCAACCTAGCTGGTAGATTATCTAGACTTCTTGACAAAGTGGTTTTGATCACTTTGAAATTCAGCATTTCGTCCTTAAAAAGCACATTTAGCTGTTGTTCCCACATAGGAGCTAGAGATCCAAGGGGAAACATTTTGTTTTTGTCTTAGAGTAAGCCAGATTTGGCAGTAGTCTTGGTTTCATTATTGTTTCTTGATAAAAAGAAATCATTTCCAAAATGGCATTGTTATCACTCAGGCATAACACTGACTCCCAGTATAATATAATTTTTAGCATAGCTGTCTGTTTTATTTTAAAATCAAATAATATTAAATATAACGAATTTATTCATCAAACATTGAAGACAGTTATGTGCAGGGTCCTATGCTAGGTATTGTGAATGATTCAGAATGCATAAGACATGGTTTCTGACCTCAAGGAATGTATAATTTATTATGGGAAATTAATATACAAAAGAATATACATAAAACATAGAAGGTTATATATATCATAAAGTACTGGACAGAACGTGAACATTCTGGGGCTGTAATTTATAATACCGTTTTTACTAACATGTTTATATCATAGAATAAATGATTGCAGGTAGGGAGGGAATTGAATTGCATGTTTACTGTGAGCTAGGGACAGTATTACACTCTTTTTTGCATCTTGCTTATCCATATAGTTACTCTTTGGATTAAGTAATATACTCCTCATTTTACATTTGAGGAAAGTAAAGCTCAGAGAATTTAAATAAGTAGCCCAAGGTTACACATTTATGGTATGGTGGAGTTGGGTCTTTGAGACTTTCATGTTCCCTTGTGCTAGGGTAATCGTTACCTCATGCTACTGAGTCAGCAGTCAGGGTTTTTAGGGGTAGCAAGTGACTGCTTTGTCTTCTCAGATATTGGAGAAGGGGTCCAGGTGCAGTCTTTCTGAAGCTATTTGAGTAAGACTTGATTGCTATCTTGATGTCTTAACACCTTAAGGACCGCTCATGAGTTTTCTCCTGTTTCGCGCGTCATCTGTTAAGGACCGCTCACAAGTTTTCTCGTTTTTCACTGTAGTTATAATGATTTAAATAACGTGCAGTTTGCCCCAAAATGTGCGGTCCCTGGCGTATGTCTTAGAGATTTCTATGCGGTACGAAAGGTGTTAATAAATATGTCTTAGTCTAGTAGACCACTCTGTATTAACTAGCTGTTGATACCTTTTTAATTATTTAGTCCTTAGTAATTGTTCTCAAGGTGGTTGTTGGTGATTGTAACTAGGGGATGAGTGGGAGATTATAAACTACAATTTAAGATACACTCGTTTGCTTTACCTTAGGGTGGCGTCCTAAAGGGCTACTGGTTGCACATCTTCATGAACACAAATCTGCTGTGAATCGAATTAGAGTCTCGGATGAACACTCACTTTTTGCAACATGTTCAAATGATGGCACAGTGAAAATCTGGAACAGCCAAAAGATGGAGGGGAAGACCACCACCACCAGGTAACATATGCTCAGGAATGGATCCGTTCATTCGTTCAAATCAACAAATACTTATTATTGGGTTCTTACTCTGTAACAGGCACTTGTTTTGGGTGGTAGTGATACAGCAATGATACAGCTTCTGTGGAGCTTACCTTCTCATGGAAAGTGAGAGATGATAAGTGTATAAATAAGTGAAACATACTGTGTGTTAGATGGAAAAAAAAATGTTTTGGAGAAAAATACAGGAGGAAAGAGGGGCAGGGAATGCAGTAAGGGTAGGGTAGAATTTTAAATATTAATAAACTGTCCACAGAATGCCTCACAGAGCAAATGACATTTGAGTAAAGAATTGAAAAAAGTGAGAGAAAGAGCTATGTGGCTGTCTTGTGGAGGAGTGTTCCAGGCATAGAAAACAGGAATTTCAAAGGCCCTGAGGAAGAAACATGTTTGGCATGTTTGATGAACAGCAGAAAGGTCTGTGTGGCTGGAGCAGTGTGAGCAAGAGGGAAGGTAAGGGGTCGGATTAGATTGGGCCTTTTGTAGGCTGTAGTAAAGGACTTTGTGAGTGAAATGGGGAGTGGGGAGTCTTTGGAGAGTTCTGAGCAGAGGAGAGACATGATCTGAATTAGATGAAAACAGAATTACTCTGGCTGTTGTGTTGAAAATAGACTGAAGAGGGGCAGAGCAGAAGCAGTTAGGAGACTAGTACAGTAATTCAGGTAAGGAGATGGTGGCTTGGGCCAGGCTGGTAGCAGGGAGGTGGTGGGAAATGATCAGATTCTGGATGTTTTGGTGGTAGAGCCAACAAGACTTGTTGAATGAATTAGATGGACTATGAGCAAGAGAAAAGTCAAAAAATGATGGAATGACTAGCTATGTAAGGAAAACAAATATTGTACCATTGCTCCACTGCTGTAGACAAGAAAGAGATAATTTACGACTTGAAATCCCTAAAAATTTAAATATGCATGATGTGATTTTGATAAATGTGATTATTATAAGTATTCTAGATTTATAGTTATATACCTATTTAATTTTCAGTCTGTCTGCCACGCCCTTTTCTCTCTCTCCCTCCACCCACCCTGCCACACCCCACCTCCACCCTGTTCTATCATATTCTTATTTGTTCTTTGCCTAGTTTGGTCTGAAGAGAAACCTGGTAGAAATCAGAATTGAATCTCATCTACATAGAAAGATTTGGGGAATTTCTGGTGCTTTTCCTCTTTTCAGTTCTTTGACCATAACCATAAACACAAAATCATCAAACAGGAAAATATCTTTGATTACTAAAATAATTTATAAGTTTACTCTTTACTTACCAAACTGATAAGATTTTATGCTGTTAATTTTTTTTGAAAGAACTATATTTTTACACTGTGCTTAAATATTGTTTTTGTGTTCATTCTCTCTTGGTATTGCATTGGTCAGAACATAATTAAAAATCAATAAAAGAATACTGGTTTCCTGCAGCAACCTTTTGTCAACACTTCATTATAGTATTTTCAAACCTATAAGAAAAATTGAAAGTGTTTCACAGTGAACATCCATGTCCTTGCCTTGTCCCTGACTCTCATTACTCATCTGCAGTACTGACTAGGCCCCTGTAGGCATTGCATTTGAGACATATGTCCACACAAAGACTTATATACAAATGTTTTAGCAACATTATTCATAATAGCCAAAAAGTGGAAATAACCCAGATGTTTATCAGCTGATGAGTGGATAAGCAAAATGTGATATAATCCATACAATGGAATAATATTCAGCTATAAAAAGAAATGTACTGCATGCTACAATGTGGATAAACCTTGACAACATTATGGTACATGAAAGAAGCCAAATACAAAAGGCCACAGAACATATGACTGCGTTTATATGAAATGTCCAGAATAGGGAAATTCATAGAAAACAAAGTCAATTAGATGTTGCCAGGGGCTAGGAGAGAGGAAAAAGGGAATGAAAGATAATGGTTATGAAGACAGTTTAGTTTTGGGTTTCTTAAGAATGATGAAAATGGTCTGGAATTAGATGGCAACAATCTATACAGAATTCTGTTGATATAGTAAAAATCACTGATTTATACACTTTAAAATGTACTTTATGGTATATGAAAGGTATATAATAATTGTCTCAGTTAAGCTGTTATTAAGAAAAAGTGAACTAGAGGGATGATTGGTAAAAAATATATAAAAATTCCATATTTATTAAAAACAAATATGAATATGTTATAATATGTATAGAAAACCCTTTAGAAAGACATATAACAAAATGTTAATAGTGTTTCTCTCTGGGTGGTATCAATGTTTTACTATTCTGTGTTTTCTGTATTTTAATGATTTTTGTACGTTAATATGTATTAACTTTTATAATGAAGTAAATTACAAAAGTTGATAAATTTGGTGATTAGGGGCTTTTAACCTTTTAAAAGTCTGGCACCTCAGAAGGGTAAAGATGCTATCTATGTGGAGGGTAATGATGGAGGGAATTGGGAGACACCGTGTGTAGATTATATATTCAAGAAGTTTGGCAGTGAATTTAAAGAAGGAGGATAGAAAAGACAACTGGAGAGGTCAGCATGTGTGTGGGAGAGACTGAATATTATAAAATTTTGCATTTGTGAATGTTAATTTATGATTTATATATTATTTGATCTTTACTATGGCCCAGTTAGGTAAGTAGGATAATCCTTGTTTTATAGATGAGTAAACTGAGGCACAGAGCAGGTTTATAGCTTGACAAGACCATACAGATGGTTGGTTGTAGAACTCTTTAATTCCAAAGCCCGTGCTTTTCCTGCTCTGCCGGGCTGTGTGTAATGAATTACAGAGTAACTGAAGCATGTAAGAGTAAGGGTTTAAGGTCATCCAAGAGTTCAAAGAGAATTGGATCAGGACTACAAGTATGGGATTTCTGATTAGAAAAGAGGAGGAACAGTCTTTCTACAGTGGGAGAGACGTGTGTGAAGGTGGCCATTTGAAAATATCAGAAGAAAAGGTGATTTGTACTAGTGTTTTTGAAGGGGGATTCTTGATTTTGTTATGAGATCAGGGAGAGAAAATGGACCTCAAAGTAGTAATTTTGTTTGCTAATAGTCACATGGATATTGAATATTAGCAATAAGATTATTTCAGAAATAAAATTTTATATTTTCTTTTGTTCAGATCCATTCTTACGTATAGCCGAATTGGAGGACGAGTCAAGACGCTCACATTCTGCCAAGGTTCCCACTATTTAGCCATAGCATCTGATAATGGTGCTGTCCAGCTTCTTGGAATTGAGGCTTCTAAGCTCCCCAAGTCTCCTAAAATCCATCCTCTACAAAGCAGGTATCTTTCTTTTGTCCTTTTTAAAACTTTGCATTTAGTTTAGTGCACTATGGTAACTTAACTCTTCCTCCCACCCTGCAGTGTAGTTTGGATCAGCTGAGGGCCTCTTACATTGTACTTCTTTTTTAAGCCCATGAAGTAAATAAAACTGCTTCCAACTCAAAGCTTACTTGTGGTTAGTCTCAGAAGATGATATCTATATATCTTATTTTCTGCCAGCTTGTCAAAAGGTCAGACGGGCAGCTTTGAACTTGTGGCTCATCCTAGTCTGGAATTTGTCTGAATAACCTAATTATCAGTTACATCTTCTGTTTCAAATGCTAAAAGCACAACTCTGGCTGCTGACTTTGAGAATGTGAAGTGTTCTTCATTAAGTAAAACTCAAACATTAGCATTCTGTCACTTAGCATTAAAATCTCTGAGGTTGATGGGAACAGAGAGAAGAGTTTTTAGATAGATGATTTGCTTATTTTAAAATAATAGTGATTGGTTTTATTTAAGAGTTTTTTTCACTTTTTATAGATTGTGGTTGCTTATAGGTTAAACAACATCAAGGTGAGATATTTAAAAAGTAGAATAGTTTTTTACTGACCAGAATATGTTATACACCTAGTATCTTAAAGACAAAGAAGATATATTGTGCTAAGAATCTACAGTCTAGTGGAGAAATAAACAAGTAAGCAGACAATTTCAGTACAGTGTGGTAACATGCCACTTGTTAAATGAATAGCAATAGCCCTTTTGAAAGGGAGAGGGAAGACAGCATGTGAGACGAGATGTGAGTTAGCAGCTGAAGCAGGGAGGTTGAGAACAGCAAGCCAGGCAGAGGTGGACCCCAAAGAAGGCAGAATGAGGAGACTTTTAGTTTAGTGGGTAAGTCGTGGCCATTGGGTAGTGTAAGGCAGAAATGGATGTTTGTTGGGTCAGCTAGGATTTTTTTGTTTTTGTTGTTTTGTTTTGCATTTAACCACTTTGGTACGAGTGTCGACTATAGTCGATAGCCACAGTTGAACGCGCACAGCCAAGCATCGACTTTGGCCGACAGCTGTGATATGAAGGTTCACAGCCGAGCGTAAAAATAACGTAATAAAAACATATATGTATATGTTATCTATTCTGATTTACATTACAAGTAAAGCTGCCTGTAAAGTAAAACAAGCTTTTAGTGCTTTAAAGCTTTCCTCATCACACAAGAGCAAAACGGATTCGTCATCAATGCACAGCACAAACTATCGTGTGGACTGTGAGTGCTGGCTGTGGGCAAGGTTTTGCAGCTGGTGAGTGCGGTACTGAAGTGGTTAAAAATAATGTGTTATTTTCAACACATTCACTAAACAGATTTGAGCAGCTTGTTGTCTGGGGCATATTATATATGGCCTTTAACAAAGATGAATACCTGCTAAAATCTGTTTGAGCAGAGGATGACTATATAGTAATATATCTATTGAGTTTCTTGTAAATTAATTATTGGGAAAGTGTACTGTGTGATGACAGAGCTTACAGGCCACACAGACAGACATGCACATTCAGTACATGGTTATCACTCAGCCAATAGCACTTTTCACTCTGAATGTTATTGTCTTTACTCTAAGCAAATGTTAACTACCTAAACTGGGAGAAATATGCCAGGATGTTTAGATTTCACTCTGCCTGACAGTTGTGTGCTCCAAAGAAACCTTGCCATAAGTTTTTTGTATGTTTGTTTGATTTAGTCATATCAACTGTTGTCATGGCTCTTAAACTTAGAATTTGTGGAAGGGGTTATTTCACATTTTATCTGGCACTTGGATTTTTTCATCGTCCCTCTGTGGGGAAATATAATCAGAATTGGAATGTTTGTAAAAATGATTATTTATCTAAGGAGTCAGCAACCTACAGCCTGCAGTACAGTCCATAAAATAAGAATGATATTTGCATTTTTAAAGGGTTGTAAAAAAAATGAAGAATGTGTAGCAAAGACATATTTGACTCACAAAACCTAAAATATTTACTATCTGATTCTATATAGAAAGTGTTTGCTGACCTCTGATCTAGGAGATAAAGCTAAGACAGTCTGTGTGAAAGCGTGATATGTACTAATCAAGGAGGCTAGTCAGTGTGTTTTATGATTTTCTTTTTAGTTTTAAAAATGTCTCAGCTTGAACAAAAACTACACTTACATAGTGGAATATTATTCTCCAATGTAAAGGAATGAACTCATGCAGCAACACTGATGAATCATAAATGCATTTTGCTAATGAAAGATGTTAGACCCAAGAGGATATCTATTATGTGTTTCCAATTATATGACATTCTTGAAAACATAAAGTTATAGGGAGAAAAACAGATCAGTGGTTGCCACAGGTTTAAGGTATGGGTAGAGGTTGAATACAAACAGGCTGCACAAGATAATTTTTGGTGTGTGGAATGGTTTTGTGTGTTTCTGTAGTAGAAGATACATAGGTTTTGTCATAACCCATTTAACTGTATATCACAGCTATGAATTTTACTGTAGGTAAATTAAGAAAAAATCAGCCAGGATATAGGGGGAAAGATGGAATGCAATCTGTGACAAAATGAATCTGTTTTACAAGTGAATTGCATAATCATATTGAAGGGCATGGAGAATAAAGGAGCCACCCTAAGTAACTTTGGAAAACAGTGATTTAATTGGATACTGCAACGCTAATGACAAAAGGAGCTGAATTCATGTACTGTATTCTTGTTGGTTGTTTTTCATAGGGGTTAAACAATTTCAGTTTAACAATTTCAGGCAGTTGAACAATTTTGAAACTATTTGTATACTAGGTTGAATAAATAAATAAATACATTATAGATAGAGCCAAGTTTCTCACTGTTGGAGAAAGAAGTTACAAATAAGAAAGGGGCAAAGGCTAGAATGAACTCTGGTGCTAGATAGGAGATAGAGATGATCAATATGGACTCATGATATATGTATATGTATAAATATATATACACACATACAAATAAATTGATACAGAAATATAGATATGTCTGCATGCATGAAGTAGTAGTATACATAATATATATCCTAGCTCTGGCCACTGAGAGGAACTAGAATCTGGGACACTGCCATAGCAATGAGTACTTAGTGCCTAGATCTTTGTTTCTAAATACCATTCTCCAGTAAAAGGAACTAGTACTTGTAGGAGAACTGGTTGATTCCAGGGGTAGGGCAGGGAAAATAAAACAGTTGCCTGGGGCATCTTGTGGTGCCAAAAAATTAGGAAGTATTAAAAAGTAAATACATTGAAAGGGCACAGGAGCCAACTTGAGAGAGCTTCTAGTGATCAAAATTGGAACAACTAGAGCAACAAAACAAATAATGATAGTATTGGATTGTCACTCAAAGAGTAAAAAAATATCTGTAGAGTCCATATTGGTATAAATTAGTGAATAAATTAATGGAGAAGAAGTGACAACTTACAGAAGAATTCTAATCAATCAATGTAGAAGGAATGAGGGAAACAAAGTCACCATTAGATCACTCCAGGTGTGCTCCATCAAACAGAAGCTAAAATTAGCGAAAATTAAAGCAGAACAGGATTTTTGCATTGTCTCAGAGTATTTCCACCAAATATTGAGTAATTATAAAGGGAAGAAAAATAAGTTTACAGTGGAGAATCATAGCAGACACCACCTTAATCCAATGATTGAGGTTAATATCACCAGTAATACAAGTTGAGCGTTTCTAATCCTAAAATCCCAAATCTGAAATGCTCCAAAACCTGAAACCTTTTGAGTGTTGACTTGACGCCACAAGTGAAAGATAACACGCCTGACCTTATGCAGTGGGTTGTAATCAACACATAGGAAAAAATTTGTCTCATGCACAAAAGTATTAAAAATATTGGACAAAATTACCTTTAGGCTATGTGTATAAGGTATATATGAAACATAAATGAATTTCATGTTTAGACTTGGTCCCATTCCCCAGGTATCTCATTATGTATATGCAAATATTCCATAATCTGAAAAAAATCCAAAATTTGAAACATTTCTGGTTCCCAGCATTTCAGATAAGAGATACTCAACCTGTACATAACAATATTAGGTTCTCCTCAAATGATACACTGAGAAGGGCCTGTCTCTTCCCCGATATCCTTCTCGATAAGGCATAGCTTCAGTGTAATAATGACAAAACATCAGACAAACCCAAATTGAGGGACATTCTCCAAAATAACTAACCAATAATCTTCAAAAATATCAGTGTCATGAAAGACAATGAGAGACTGAGGAACTGTGACAGATTGTAAGAAACTTAAGGAGACATGACAACTTAATGCCATGTGGTATCCTGGATTGGATCCTGGAATAGTAAAAGTTTGCTAGTGGGAAAACTGTTAAAATCAAAGTATGTTCTTTATTGTAATTACTAGTATTATATCAAGGTTAATTTCTTAGTTTTGATAAATGTTCTATGATTATAGAAGATATTAACATGAGGGGAAGCTGAGTGAAGAGTATATAGGAACTGTGCACTATTTTTGCAGTTCTTCTGTAAATCTAGAATTATTTTTTTAAAAAAAGTCTCAGCTATCATTGTCTTGATGGAGTCACATAGTTTTTATTTCTTGACCATGGATAGGACATAAATTCATCTTGAGTGGAGACCAGTGCTATGTTTTCAGTGACTGAAGGTGTCTTTGCCTTTTGCTTTGTGTATTTCTCTAGAATTCTAGATCAGAAGGACGATGGCTGTGTTGTAGATATGCATCACTTCAACTCCGGGGCGCAGTCTGTTCTTGCCTATGCTACTGTAAATGGCTCTCTGGTTGGCTGGGACCTCAGGTCTTCAAGCAACGCGTGGACTTTAAAGCATGACTTAAAGTCGGGCCTCATCACTTCCTTTGCTGTGGACATCCACCAGTGCTGGCTCTGCATTGGTAAGCCACTTTCAAGTCATTGTGTGGGTTTTGAATGCCACTAATGTCTGCAGTTGCCATGTTGTGAAAGCTGTTTTCTCCTTTTTCTTCATTGGTAATTTTTTCCCATTTTTTAAATACAATTATTATGTTATGATCACTTGAAATTTAATTTTTTCATTAAAAAACAGGCTTTAAAGGGTGTATCCCAAGGTACATAAAACAATTTCTTCTTTGTCCTTGTTCTAAAATGAGCCTCTTTATTTCATAATTATTATAGTGATCAGATTTGCTGGCATTCTCTTATTCTGCCAGGGAAACAGCAGGCTTGATTCAAGGGAAATAGCATTTGTGTTTGGGCAGGCACAGTTTTATATTACAGTAACTTAAGGCAAGTTACTTAACTCCTCTGAGTCCCAATATCCTCATCATCAAGGGCTGCTTTGAAGATTTAATAAGGTTAAAGCATCTATCACAGTGCCTGGTATTGGGAGAAGAGCTGAGCAACTGTTTTCTACTTTGTTGTCCCTACCCTCTTTTCCTTAGAGACTGAAGATTTACCAAGTGATCTTGCTTGCTTCTTTGCTGTTTTTTTTAATTGATTTTTTAAAAAATGTCTAATTTGATGAGTTCTGAAAAATATATATTTAATACAATAGAGTGACCCCTACCACAATTAGAATAAGAACATTTTCATCACCTCCAAACATTTTCTCATGCCCCTTTGCATTTGGTGCCCTCCTCCCACCCCCTCATAAGCCACTCATGTGATTTCTGTTCCTATAGTTTTGCCTTTTCCAGAATGTCATATAAATGGAATTGCATAGTATATGTGGCCTTATTTCATAAGCATGAGGTTTTTGAGATTTCCATGTGGTTGCATGTATGAGGAGTTTCTATTTATTTATTGTTGAGTAATACTCCATTTTATGGCTAGGTAACAATTTGTGCATCTATCCTCTAGGTGATGGATAGTTGGTTTATTTCTAGTTTTTGGCTTTTCTGCATAAACCTGTAAACATTTGCAAATAGTCTTTGGAAAGACATATATTTCCATTTATTTCAAGTATATATACATCCAAGAATGGGATTGCTGATTTTTTTTTTAATTATATTTTTAATTGACAAATAACAATAGTATATATTTATGGGATACAATGTGATGTTTTGATATATTTTAATTGTGGAATGATTTAATTAAGCTAATAGATCCATCACCTCACATACTTATTTGTAGTAAAGACATTTAAAATCTACTTTTTTAGCTGTTTTGCACTATACAATGTGTTTTTTGTGAATAAACTGCCCAGGTACAGGAAGATATAATATCAGGCTTAGAAGAGTAGATATTACACACCTAACAAATTAGAAAATGACAACATGCCTCTCAGGTACCCTTATCAGCTTTAAGGAGGGTAGCCGATGCTGCCTGTGGCTGTTTGAGTCATTTTCCTGGAATAGAGAAGGGCGACAAGCAGAGGGACCCAACAGCCCCTTTTATCCCCTTTTAACTCCTCCTTCCCTGGGATTGGAAACCAGTCCAAGAAGGTGCTCTGTCCCTTTGTCATGACCAGCTGCTCAGTGTTAGAATAGGCATTATTCTTTTGGGAAGAGGAGTGTGCTCTCTCTCTCTCAGGTTTAAGTTGTCATGGGCAGATGTACAGGCACTCACAACAGTTTCTGTTGTGATTGGACAGCCATTCCTGTCTCTAGAATGTTTTGGAGAAAAGGGCCCATGGAAATGATTGACATCTGATAATAGTTAGAAAGCTCCTGCTACGTTGGGATTAGTAAAGTGATCATTCAATGCCAGTAAAACATCTCTGGTTATTTAAGGCAGTCTGAACATTTTGATTTACCAAGTTCAGTTTATATCTTCTCAAAAGCTTCTGTTTTAGGGAGTGCCTTCGGCAATTAATAGCAGTGTCAGTAATTAATGAATTATTCATTTTCAATTTACACTAGAGTAGCATTTTGATAAGCCCTTTATATCTCTGTTATTTAACAACTAAAGGTGCTGTTTGAAACTAGGGAGACAGCTTCATGAGAACAAAGCCTTTTTCTATGTGTGACTAAGGCAGTTTTAAACTAAATTCACACAAAGCCAATGCTATTTACCATTTATATAAATGCCGCCTGCTGTGCTTTGATCATTAGATAGTAATATTTCTGTGTTTTTTTTCTTTAAGGTACAAGCAGTGGTACCATGGCTTGTTGGGACATGAGGTTCCAGTTGCCAATTTCAAGTCACTGTCATCCTTCCAGGGCTCGAATTAGGCGCCTCTCAATGCACCCTCTATATCAGTCCTGGGTGATTGCAGGTAAAATGGAGGGCTGGTTTTCATGTGTTGGAGAATTTTCTTGGAAAGTATGTATTACCCTGCTGCCAAGACTCAATGTTTTGAGTTTTAATTTTACATATGAGCCAAATGCTTGATTCTGTTCTGATCATGGAAGTTCCCACCACTAGTATCTCATTGTCATCTCATATTTATTATATTCAGAAATGGTCTCATCAGTCACCACCACCATCCTCCATTCCTAATTGTCCATCGCTGTCTCTTATTCTATTTCTTTTCTTTTTCCTGTGTTCTTTATTTTTGTTAAAGCTGCCACCATCTTCCTGGAAATATGAGTTAGAAACCTTGACTCATCCTTCTTAGTTGCCATTTCTTTTTTTTTTGAATTACCGAACTTCAAAGAAGTTAGCAAGTAGTGCAACCTTATTTTTAAGACAGCTTTATTAGATATAATTTACGTGCCATATAATTCACTCATTATAGTGTGCAACTCAATGGTTTTTAGTGTATTCATAAAGTTGTGCAACTATTACCACAATCAACCTTAGAATACTTTCATCACCTCAAAAAGAAAACCCTGTACACATTAGCAGTCACTCCACCATTTCCTCAGCCCTAGGCAACCACTAATCTACATTCTATCATTATAGATTTGCTTATTCTGGCCATTTCATATGAATGGAGTCATACAATATATGGTCTTTTGGATTTTTCCACTGAGCATAATGTTTTTAAGGTCCATCCATGTTGTAGCAGGTATCAATGCTTCATCCTTTTGTATGGCTGAATAATATTTCTTTCTTAGTCCATTTTGGTCTGTTTCTGTTGTGTTTTTCACAAGTTTCCCTTCCCTCCCCTCATGGGCACTCAAACTTCTTGTATGGATTCTTGGGCGAGACACTTGGGCAGGTCTTTGAAATCCATTTTCCTCATCTGTAAAATGTGGTTAAAGATACTTACCTTGTAGAGTTGTAAAGATTTGAGATAAAATATGTAAAGCACATAACCTGGCACACAATTAACCATTGACAAATAATGGCTCTTGTTATTCTTATGTTTATTTCTTGGTCCTCTTGCCTCTGGGCTCTTTGTGGTCCCTTCTCATACATGTAGCCCATCTCACACACTGCTCCTGTCAGACTCACCATGTTGCCAAGTTCCACAGCCATTACTGAGCCCTCTTCTTATTTGACTTATCATTTGGTCAGTTGATCATTTCCATCTTTTCCACATACTTACCTGGTTTCAAGGACATTCTCTCTTGGTTCTCCTACTTCTTGGTCTGCTGGTTCCTTCTCACCTTCCCGACTTTTAAATTGTGGCCTGCCTCAGGGCTCAGTCTTCAGTCTTAACCTCTTCTCCTACACTGGCTCCCTGTGTGATTCATGCAGTCCCATGCTTTAAACACCACATTTATTCATATTTTTATATCTATCTACTTAAAATCTTCCTGAAGATCTCTAAGAGCCATTGTAAACTCTTTATGTCCAAACTGACCACTTGATTTTGTCCTGCTGAGTTCCTCCACCACTACCTCCTCCCTTGAGACAAACTTGCTCTCCCTATGGTAGTCTATCAGTAAATGGCCACTCTTTTCTGCTAGGTGCTCAGGCAGAAGCCTGGTGTTCACCTTGACTCTCCTTTTTCTCATTCTACTTCCAGTCCATTAGCTAATCCTATAAATTCTATTTTAAAATGTATCCAGAATTTGATCACTCTTTACTGCTTCCATCACTGCCTCCCTGATCCAGACCACTGTAACCTCTTGCCCCCATTAATGCAATGTCCCTACTTCTGTCTGTATCTCTTGAGACTGTTTTTTCTTATGCTCAGTACCTTCCACTGGCTTCTAATTCCAAGTAATAGCCAAATACCTTACAATGGTCCCAAAGGCTTTATGGAATCTTCCTTCTTGCCACCTCTCTGACCTTCTTTATCAGTCAGGATTCTAACAGAAAATGATAGCACACCCAAGGTCGGATAATTTAAAGGAACCATTTACAAAGATATGGGTATAGGGGTATCACAAAAGATAGCACAGTAATATAGGACTAGTAACAGCAGAGTAGCAGTAGAAGGCATGAGGGGAGTGTCTGGTTACTGAATTTGGAAAGAAGTTGAATAGAGAAGGCTGCCTTGACAGGAGCAGTGATTCTGAGGTGAGGGATGCAGCCAGCCTGAGGTGACTGACATGACTTTCTTCCCTTCCTTTGATTTCCTGTTGGGGCTCCACATAGGCCTGTACTATTATAGTTTCCTATAGCCACTGTAACAGATTACCACAAACACGGTGGCTGAAACAACACAAAGTTACCCTCTAACAATTTTGGAAGCCAGAAGTCTGAAATGGGTTTTGTGGGCAAATATCAAGGTGTCAATAATACTGTATACTCCCTTGGGAAGCTCCAGGGGAGAATCTGTGTCCTTGTCTTTCCCTGCTTGTATAGCTGCATTCCTTGGCTCATGGCCCCTTCCATCTTCAGAGCCAGCTGTGTAGCATCTTGTTTCATTGTTACATTGCCTTCTGCTATTCCTGCCAGATCTGCCTGCCTCTTACAAGGAGACTTGTGATTGCATTTAAGCCCCCCCCCCACATAATCCAGAATAATCCCTCCATCTCAAAGTCCTTAACTTATTTACACCTGCAAAGTCACTTTGCCATATAAAGTAACATTCACAGGTTTCAGGGAATAGGACCTGGATATCTCAGGGGTCATTATTTAGCCTACCACAGGCTGAACCCATCTTTCAAAAAGCCAGAGGGTACAGAAGCTTGTTGGTGTGGTTCATTCAGGTCAGCCTTAAAGCAGCACATGGAAAGTGACTAGCACTACTGCCCTTTCTCCTGCTCGTCTCCCATCCTCAGTCTGCTCCTGCCACAGTGACTTGCCCCTCGAACTAAGCATATTCCTGTTTCAGGCCCTCTGCATTTTTTTGTTGTTGTTGTCATTCCCACTAGAATGGAAATTCCACAAAATAGGGTATATTTCTGCTTTTTTTGCCATTGTTTCCTCAGTGTCTAGCACAGTGACTAGCCTGTAGTACATATTACTGGCTTAGTAAGTATTAATAGGTATTAATAGTCCCCCTGCTCAAAAATACCTAAGGGTTAGTGTCTTTCCCCCAGACCTGCCGTTTCTGTTGTAATCTGTTTCCATCCTTCTTTCCCCTCTGCTCTGATCTCTGAGTCACAAATATGCTTCAGCCTGACCAATTCCTGTTTCCCCAAAACACCCAGAGATTTTTGCTTCTGTGCTTTTTGTTCATTCATTCCATTCTTTCTGCCTGAAATGGTCTACCTGCCACCTGTATCTGTCCAGCTTTACCTGTTTTTTCAGTCCTAGCTAAAGCATCTTCTCCATGAAGTGACCTTGACTTTCATCCACTGGTGAGAATCTATTCAAAAGATCAACCACTGTGATCTTTTCCTTCCTTGAGTTCAGGTGGAACTTCACATTTCTCCCTTTTTTTGCTGTCATTGTCTTATACTTTACATATTCCTTTTTACCTCTGCTTCTAAACCACAGGTTTCTTGAGGGCAGGGTCTATATTTGATTCGTCTTTCTCTACGCTACAATTCGTTCCACTTGGTTGGAGACCGGTAAATATTTACTGAAAGCTTTTTTAACTCATCCCATCTAATGACAGGGTAACACTGTTATTTAAAAGTACTAGTCAGCATTTCTTGCAGGATGGGAAAAAATGGAAATGGATACAGGCTGACTGGTATTATCTACCAAGATGTGAAAGCTCTGAGAGCCAATTCCTCCTTGTCTGAGTCATGGTTCTTGCCTTTATCCCTTAGCTGTTCAGGGCAACAATGAAGTGTCCATGTGGGACATGGAGACTGGTGACAGAAGATTTACTCTCTGGGCCAGCAGCGCACCACCGCTTTCTGAGTTACAGGTTTGGCTCCAGTTTTTACTGTAAAGGACGGTGTTATTTCCCACATTCTAAGAATTTTCAGGCCTTCTATCAAACATATAAAATGTTTGGGCTTTTGGGTTATGTTTAAATTTGGGGATTTTTGGTTTTTTTTTTTTTTTTT
>VBSM01001681.1:6094994-6123535 GCA_008086735.1 Cheirogaleus medius
ATCTCCATATTACTTTCCATAGAGATTGTACTAGTTTGCAGTCCCACCAGCAGTATAAGAGCATCCCCTCTCTCCATATCCAAGCCAACATTTGTTGTTTGGGGACTTTTTGATAAAAGCCATTCTCACTGAAGTGATATCCCATTGTGGTTTCGATTTGCATTTCCCTGATTATTGAGATGTTGAGCATTTTTTCATATGTTTGTTGGCCATTAGTCTGTCTTCTTTTGAAAAGTTGCCGTTCATATCCTTTGTCCACTTTTTAATGGGGGGGTTGATATTTTTCTTGTTGATTTTCCTAAGTTATACATAGATTCTAGTTATCAACCCTTTGTTGGATGTGTAGCATGCAAGTATTTTCTCCCATTCTGTAGGTTGTCTGTTTGCTCTCGTGATAGTTTCCTTGGCTGTGCAGAAGCTTTTTAATTTGATCAGGTCCCATTTATTTATTTTTGTTGCTATGATTGCCTTTGGGGTCTTCTTCATAAATTCTTTGCCTACGTCTATGTCTGTAAGAGTTTTTCCAACATTTTCTTCCAGAATTCGTATGGTTTCATGCCTTAGGTTTAAGTCTGTTAGCCACTGTGAGTTGATTTTTGTGAGAGGTGAGAGGTTCAGATCCTGTTTCAGTCTTCTACACGTGGCTATCCAATTTTCCCAGCACCATCTATTGAATAGGGATTCTTTTCCCCAGTGTATGTTTTTGTCTGCTTTGTCAAAGATCAGATGGCTATATGAGGATGGATTTATATCTGGGTTCTCAGTCCTGTTCCATTGGTCTATGTCTCTGTTCTTTGCACACTTGATTGTGATCACTGTCTGAGTATATATGTGTATGTTAGTATAGAATGATTTACCACAGAAACAAAGAAACATTCCTAACTACTTGATTTCATTTATTCCTAATTTGTAAAATTGTAATATTCATACATGCAAAAGATATTATATATGCATGTTACTAAGTTTTAAAGGAACTAACTTTTGCCTTTATTAAGGTAAATTATTAATACAATCTTAAGTTCTATTCTTATTATATTCTTCCTTTTCCTTTCTGTTTTTAAATCAAATTCGTTAGTCTCTGATTGTAACTGGCATGTTTAGTCCATGTATTTTTATTGTGATTACTGATGTATTTAAATAGACTTGGTCTGCAGCCTTACTTTATGCCTTCTACTTGTCCTTTCTAAAAAATGTATTTTTCCTTGGCTTTTTATTTTTAAAAATATTTATGTTCTTTTTTAATTCTACTTTCTCTCACTACATTTTTGGTAGTTAGCTACTGTCTATTTTTCTTTTCCATGTGTGCCCTCAAATTTTTAAATGCATTTCTAAGAGTCTAAAGTTTTCAGTAGCCTAAGACCCAGCTCAAATAATACATGTTTCTAGAACTCTTTAACTCCGTTTACCTCCCTGTGGCTTATATTGTTATTGTCCCTTTTTTTAGTACTATCTTTCTTTCCTTAAAGTTCAAGTTTTTTTTAATAACCAAAATTTATTTTATTGTTTGTCTTTTCTCATATTTAAATAAATCAAAAATACTTATTAATATTTATAATATTAGTACTATTTTCTTCTGTTAAAACTACCAGGTGACAAATGTTTTCATTTTATAGCTTTATTTTCAAGTACAGCTTTTTTGTAACCCCACAAATTAGATATTACTATTATTTAAAAATATATGTGTTTAGATTTACCTAAATATTACCAAATTTTATCATTCATTTTTACTTCTTGTATCTCATTCCTTCCTTGTGTGGTCATTTTTATTTTCCTTGAAGTTTCTTTAGTAAAGAATGTTTTGTTGTAAAGTATTGTATTTTTATCTGAATCACTTTTTTTTTTTACCATTAGTTTTGAAAGATAGTTTCTAAGCTGACAAAAATTTTCTCTCACTAGTTTAAAGATAATCAATAGTTTTGTGGCTTCTACTATTGCAATTGATAATTCAGCTACTAGCCTAATTATAATTTCTTTGTAGATAATCTGGTCCTTTTGTTTGCTTTTAAGTTTTTTTTCTCTTGGTGTTCTGCATTTCCCTAAACCACGGCTAACTGTTGCTTTCTTTTTATTTATCCTGCCTGTTATATCTTGTCTATTCTTCATCTGTGAATCTGTGTCTTTCATAAGGTCAGGAAAATGATCAACCCTTTATGTCTTTGAATATCGTCTCTCATTTATTATTTCTACTTTATCTTCATAGAATTCCAGTTAGATATAGTTTAGATCTTTCCTTTCAGTTCTATCTCTAAGCCTCTTATATTTTATATTTTATCATTTCTGTATACTCAATAATTTCTTCAGTTGTTCTCTAGTTCATTATGTTTCTCTTCAGTTGTGTCTATTACCCCGTTTCATCTTTCATTGAATTTTACAAGTTATTTTTTATTTTGAAAGTTGTAAAATTCATAGAAAATTAGAAAGAGAACAGAACTATAAATACCTGTATATCTTTCATCTAGACTGTGCTACCATCTTGCTACTCTGTGTGTGTGCGTGTATATATATATATCTATATACACACACAGACACCATCTTACTTCCCTTTAGGAAAACCATCTGAAAGTAGGTCACAGCCATCACGCACGTTAATCTTGAATACTTCAGCATATCTGTCTCAAGGACAAAGACATTCTCTTATACAAACATGATACTATTACCACAAATAAGGATATCCACGTGGATTCAATAATATCATCTAACATATTGTTCATACTCAAATTTCCCCAACTGTTCCCCAAATGTCATTTATATCAGCTTTTTTTCTGATCTGGGATCTAATTAAAGCTTATACAATTACATTTGGCTGCTTGGACTCTTTAGTCTCTCTCATTCTAGAATAGTACCCCATGTCCCTCTATTCTTCATGACATGAAACCTATAAAGAGTATAGGTGAAGTGTTCTGAAGAACATTCTAGATTCTGGAATTGTCCAAGGGTTTCCTCATTATTAGACTTGAGTCTTAAACATCTTGTATGAGGTTCTTGCGAGAAGCAGAACTTGGTTTAAGTGGGCACTTCCAGATCTCACTGTGTAAAACCACATTTTCCTTTTAATAATTAATAACATGGGGGTGGTTCTTTGAGACTCATTAAACAGCCTTTCCCCAACAACCTGTCACACAATGGTTTTAGCATCCCTTAATGATCAGTTGTTACATTTGTTATTAACATTGTTATTACATTATAAATTGCAAATTGGTGATTTTCTAATTCTACCATTTCCTCTACATTTACTAGGTAGCCTTCTAATATAAAGAGCTTTTCCTCCCTTTTGCCATTTTTTTACATATCTGCATAGACTTACAGATTTTAAAAATTCAATGTATTATAATTTGTTATCATTATTCTTTCTGATGGTCAAATTATCCAAAATTAGACCAGTGGGAATCCTTTCAAGAGAACTACTTTGTCCTTTTGAAATGTCATTCTTAGTTTTTTAAATATCTTCTTACCTTCTGGCACAAGTTGCTCCAGGCTAACATTGTACCTTCCCTGGTGCAGCCTAGAATCAGGGCTTTCTCCAAGAAACCCTGGTTCCTTTTAATGGTATTTAGAAACCCAGATCTGGTCATTAGTTGTGTTCATTGCCACTGGGACATCCCATTTGGGCGTCTTATTTCAACGGTTAGATCTTTCATTAAAAAAACTAGCTGATTATTTTTCAGATCAACCTGGTCGTTTTGAAAATTATATCTTGTTCCTTTGAATTATACTTTAATATCATGTAGCAATATATTTTTGATGGAGGAGGAAACAAAAGAGGAAGAGATAGAGAACAAAAGAGGGGGCATATTTATTTATCAATTAATACCAAGCAGATATTATAATACCTTCGAGACTGTCGTGGAGGCTGCCTTGGATCTGTAGAACTGAGTCTGTTGCACTTTGTTTTGAAGTGTATTGGTGGGTATTTGTTGATTGCACCTAGGAAGAGAAGTCTATGATGAATCTCTTATTCATGGCTGTTAACATTAATGTAATCTTCTCTGTACACAAAGAAATATTTATCAAGGAAAGATATGAACTAAATTGGTCAGATAAAAATGAAAGCAGATTTCTCAAGAGAATCTCTAAAAATGAATTTCGAAAATACATTGCTTCTGAATTTACAGGTGAATTCAACTAACTTCTTATTTATTTTTTAATTTTTGAGATAGGGTCTCGCCCTGTTGCCTGGGCTACAGTGCAGTGACATCATCATATTAAGAGCTCACTGCAACCTCAAACTCCCAGGCTCAAGCGATCCTCCTTGCCTCCGTCTCCTGAGTAGCTGGACCTACAGTTGTGCACCACCATGCCTGGCTAATTTTTAAATTTTTTTTTGTATAGATAAGGTCTCACTATGGTGCTCAGGCTGGTCTCAAACTCCTGACCTCAAATGATCCTCCCGCCTCAGACTCCCAAAGTGCTGGGATTACAAGCATGAGCCACTGTGCCCAGCTCACCTAACTTTTTAATAAGATGCCCTTACCTGCTAAAAAGTTGATCAACCATTTGAGGAGCTATCACGAGCCAGTCCTAATGGTCTGGCCTTTAACTAATATGAACTAATCAGAATAGTTATTTTTTATTTGCTCCTTTGCAATATCAGAATGTAAAGGGAAAAGGACATTCCCTTTATGGTCTGTGAATCACTAACTATAACAGTAACATCAGTGCCATCTTAAGTCATTAGTGGCTTATTTCATTTGGAATTGTATTAATATTTCATAACAATAAAGCATGCCTCTTTATAACATTTAAAAATTTTAAAGTCATTTTTTGATGAGAATCTTTAAAAAGGTACTACATATTTCACTGAAACATTAAACTGAACAGATTTGTTGAACACAGTTAAATGTCTTCCGGGTGACCTGAGGCCATCGTAAGTAGCAGGTTTGTCTTGGACTGTGACACAGCACTGTCTCCATAGCTGCTGTTGTAGGTAGGAGGACCATGTGCTTTAGCCTGAGTGGACTAAGACTGATGCTATCCTTATTGTATACCTCATTTTTTATTTTTAATCTAAGTATCAGATTTTCAGTAGTTTTGCTTCACTTAGAAAATGTGTTGATTCTGGTCACTCCTTGATACCCAGCACCTAAACAGTGAGTGGCTCAGAGTAGACACCTAATAAAATATATGGTAATGTTGAATGAATGTGAGTCTGTGGGCCTGCTATAGAATTAAGCATGTAGTAGAATATGATTATGCAAAGTCTTTTTTGACTTGTCCTTTCATAGTTATATCTTAAAGATTGACAATTTCTAGATATCTAAGTTCTAACAAAGTAGTATGTAACTGTATCATGCCTACAGTTTTTCAAAAGCAGTTTATATCTCTCATGTAACTCTGAGCACCTTTTTCTTAAAACATCTCTTTCCCTTTCCTGGGTTGGGGAGGGGTGGTGGTGCCATTTATCTAATCATACAATTTGACTAATTACCATGGAACACCACCAAGAATTTTGGGTGACTGAGGAAGGAAATTCCATCCTAAGACTTCCTTCCAACTTCTTGCCCCATAGGGAGTGTTTCTTTACAAGATTATCTGTCTTTCAAGGTGTTTTGTTTTACCTTCACAAATGTCTTGTGATCACTTCCCTCAAAATGACTGCTGGCCCCTCTTTGTTTTACCTTTTCTGCTAGCTCTGCTTTCTGGTTCCTTTCCAGAACACAGCCACATAAATTTCATTCTGGGAGCTTATTGCTCCCATAATGGTGCTTCTGAGACCATAGTGTGCATGTGAATCACCTGGGGATCTTGATAAAATGCAGATTCTGGTTCAGAATGTCTGAGGTGGAGCCCGAGATTATGCATTTCTAGTAAGCTCTCAGGTGATGCTGGTACTAGACTCAAGTTTGACTAACGGAGGACCAGAGGACATAGCACTGGCCCCACCAACAATCTCCAAGGCTCCTGAGACCTCACCCTGCTCTGATTAGTCAGTGTCTTCACAGCCTTAACTGGTCTCACCATGTAATATCAGTAACAAGTTTGAAACACAATCAGGACCTCACTTGAGCTGCACTGGGTACTCTTTGGCCAATGTGTTCAATTTTCTGCATCTGGATCCAAGGGATCATTCACCCACCATGAAAATGTTTGCAAATGCTACCGAGCACCCTTTAACCTTCAGAGTGATACCAAGACATGGCTTCTTTTTATCCATCCTGTTGCATTCAAAATAGATTGCATATTTTCAAAGCAAGCTCAATCCAAGAAATACAGCCCATGTTTCTCTTTTATGGGCATTAGTTACATTAATTACTGGCATTATAGAGAGTCACTAATGAGGGTAAGAAAGTTTTGCAAGGCTGTATCTTTCATTCTGGCAGGTAAAATGGTATCTCCTAATACTTCAAACTCTGCTTTAGGAACTTACAAAAGCAAAGCCAAGAATTGTTTAATTTTTCTTTGGCTGTCTCTTTTGGTGTGTTGTTAACTGATGAAACTTTCCATCATAGGGCAATGTGCTAATGTTACATGGCAAGCATCTCTACTTTGTAGCTAAAGTCCAGGCTGTGAATTCACATCCCCAGACTACATTGCCGCATGCAGACAGATGTGTGAACAGCGGCTTGTTATGATTGCTTCTCCATAGGAACCAGAGGCATTTAAAAAAAGAGCCAGAAAATTAAATGCTTAGGAATCAGAGGTTTCCTCCCTTCTACCATCCATCATTACATATTTTCTTTTCTGACCCTGCAGTGCCCTTGAGGACAGACAATAGGTTTCCAAGAATCCATGTCAGCTTATCAACCTTTTTTGGGGGGGTGCGGGGGGAATACCAAGTATACACTTAATACACAGAAAAGAACAAATTTTCTGACTTACGTCTGATTGAGTTTATAAAAGACTTCATAAACTTCACACCGTATCTGTGGTCAGGTTTATGAATTCGGCCAAGCTGGACCAAGTGGTGATCCAAAGGCTGGCTGGCTAGATCTTCCAGTTCCTTATCATTCCAAGTTGGGCCAAGGGAAAACACAAATAGCGCATAACCCTGACATTTAGCTCTCAAAGATTCTTTCTTTAAAGTTTCCTCATCCAAGTGACTGGTTTCCCCGGCAGATATCACAAATATGACTTTGTTTCTTCTCAGATTGGGTGCACTTAAAAAGATATTGTCCAGAGTCCACTGTAAGGCATGACCAATAAAAGCATCTCCATTTAGTTGCTGAACTGATTCTTCTACATGTCTCTTCATGAGGCGCTTACTGCGGTAGGTAGTAAGGTTGAACTCTGTTCTAACAGGACTCTTGCGAGTGTTGGGAAGGAAGTTGGGGGGAGCATGGCTCAATAGGGCCACCCGGTCTCCAGTGACAGAGGTTTCAGGCTCTGGGGTGATTTCAAAGTGATCTAACAGTGCTCCCAGGAAGCCTCTTATGTCTTCAAAGTCAGCACTTCCCACATTCCGGGAGCCATCCAGAAGGAAAGCAGCATCCATGTAAGACTGCACAGGGGGTGGTCTGGCTTGGTCACAAGAAGCATCCGGCTTGCATATATCTGCGAACCAAAAGTCACTTACGGTTACTAAGCAGGAATGGACAGAAAAGGAAAGATAGCATTTCAAATATTTTGAGGTTTGGAAACTGTATAGTCTTTGATGTTAAAATAGTTACTAAGTGACTTTAATATCAACAACAAGAAGATTTCCTAGTGCATGGTTTGCATCTACTTCCAAAAAGTACAGATTTTATACTGAGCCTGTGTCTTGGACTCCATTTACTAATGCTATCAGACTTTTAAAAATTAAGCTGCTTTCAACAAAAGTTTAATCTTGGCTGACTCTTAAGTTTATAATGTTTGAAGTGGACAATATATCTCATGCATTGCAAGAATACACTGTATCACAACATAATAGCTCCTGATCCCTCTAGACTGACAATATACAGGTTAAAGCAATGGCCCTTATCACTATGCTCACATTGTTGTATGACAAAGTAATCTGCTTAAAAAGTAAAAGTGAAAAAAAGCAATATATCTTTTATTTCAATTTAAATAATAGTTTATAATTGAAGGTCTATGTGTGCTCCCTAAGGACAAAGCTACTGCCCATCCTTGTATCTCCATAGAGCTTGTTAGTTGAAAGCTCAATATGTGTTTGTTGAATGAATACTGGATATTAATAGACTTTCATAAAATATGAGGTCATTTTTATAAATATTCACATCTCATTTAACAAAAGAATGCACAGTAATAAAAACAGAGAGATTTTATTAAATCTGACCACACTGAATATTCAGAGAAATTTTAAAAATAATTGGAAATGGAAGGATCTTAGAGATCACCTAATCCTCTAATCTTATGGAAGAACTGAGGCCAGGAGAGTAAGATCATTTTGCCAAAGGACACAGTAGTATGTCTAGGAGTTTCTATATATGAAGTCTGTGTTTTATTGTTAGAAATGAGGACATGTGGTGTAGTAGCAGAGAGGCTCCTTGACCTAAAAGCTGGGATACCTGGGTTCTGGTCTTGTCTTAGTAACAAACATGCTATGTGGCCCTGGCCAAGGTACCACTGGGCCTCGATTCTACATAGTTCTGCACAATTAGGTCGTAGGACTAGATTTACCTGGAGATCCCTTCTAGGGCTGACATTCTATAACCCTAGGTTTCTAGCAATAGTTGATGGTTGAGGATGAGAATGGCCTCTTTAAAAACCAAAGAGAAGGAAGAAAAATGGAATAACATGTGTACAGACAGCTGGTATTTAGATATAGGCATGGGCCACAAATAAAAGCTATTAGATGAAGGATTAATGACCAGAATGCTGATCCTTGGGAACATAGCAAACTCCTCACTTCAGTCTTGCTCATGGACTCAATAAAGATATGACTATGGACAAGTTATGGTACCCTTATTGAAATTTAGTAAAATTTTATGACCCTGTGGAATGATCAGATGACCGAACAGTCACCTATGTGCAAGGCAGTTTCCAAAATCAGGAACAGCAGGCTGCCCATTTGCTTGGTTTTGTGGGTTTTTTAATTGCAGGAAATGACAGCCAAAATACCTTCCATTATATGCCTAAGAGATGAAACAAGAGTTTGAGCCAAGAAATGGAGCCAAAATCTATCCCCAGTCACACATGTGCAACTTCTGACTATGCAACATACCAGCACACACTGTCGTAACTGACATGTTTGAAAGAGCAACTGAGAATATATAGGGTGGGATGTAGCTCCCCATAGAATGGTTAGTGCTTTAACTACCTAAGATTGCCAGTGCCTAAACCAACCCTGTGCAGTCCAGACAGCGAGAGAGCCTGAGAGCGAGAAAGAGGTGGGGAGCAGGAAGTGGGAAGCAGAGTGGAAGACAGAAAGAAGAGGGGTTATTAGAACAGAAATCCTACTTCTCCCTCAGAACGACACCTCCTTGCGAGGTCATTTAGATGGCAAGCATTAGCTTCTCAATGACACACATGGAGAAGGAGAGGAATCAAGCATTGTCTTCAGACTCAAATGGAGAGTTTCAGGGAACAGAAGAGTGAGACCTCCGCTTCTCATCAACTGCAGGCAGTTCAGACCAACAGCCTTCTTGGGTTTGGTTTGCCTGTGAAACTCTGAGCAAATTATTATAATACGTCTTGCTAAGCTTCATTTTCCCCGTTTGTAAAATGGAGCTAATAATAGTTCAAATGTTTTAAGGTGATTATAAGGATTGAATGACACAATTCATTTAAAGGGATTAGAACAGTGCTTGGATTATTATAAGCACAATAGCTTAAGCATTAACTGTCATCATCACTATCACTGATACCAGCAGTTAGAACAGTGCATGGCCTGGAAGTAAATGCTTGATATCTCTTAGCTATTATAGCCACCAGAAATCTCAGTAGCTTCCACTGTCTTCATAATTATTAGAACACTCAAATGGAAGATTGGAGCCCAGTTTTATAGTTAGACCTATAGGTCCTGTATAAAACACTATAAACAAATCAACACTGCAAATCTTTCTGATGTTTAATATTTGGGAGTCCAGTCAGGTGGGGTGGCTCATGCCTGAAATCCCAGCACTTTAGGAGGCTGAGGTAGAGGATTACTTGAGCCCAGGAGTTCAAGACCAGCCTGGGCAACATAGTGAGAGAGACCCTGTTTCTACAGAAAATTTTAAAAATTAGCCAGGTGTGGTGGCATGCACCTGTAGTCCTAGCTACTCAAGAGGCTGAGGTGGGAGGATCTCTTGACTCCGGGAGTTTGAGGTTGCAGTGAGCTGTGATCATGCCATGGCACCCTAGCCTGAGCAATAGAGGGAGACCCTGTCTCAACAAAACAAAAATTTAGGAGTCCGTGAAGCCTTTTTTCAATGAGAAATGCATGAATTCTTGCAATTTTCCACTTCTATACTAAAAAATATCCCCAACGAGGTAGCAGGGTGCTGAATTGCTTTAAAGTATTTCTTTGGGGCTATGAACATTTAAGGTTTAGAAAACACATAAATATACTTTATAGCATGAAAAACTTGGCAATAAGATAGGCTAAATTTTTCTAAAAATCATTACTGTTTCCTGGAAGCTGCAATAATAGGCCTGGAATGCAGCCCTCCTGCTGGGATATATAGGGGGAGACCCCACTTGCTGAGCTGAGACGTTCCATCTGTGGAAGACGCAGTGTGACAGGTTGCACCCGAGCCCCAGAGGAGTCCTCCCAAGGCCACACATATCCTTGCTGCCAAGTTCCAGCTGCTCCTGCTAATGGTGACTCAACGTGCTTAACAGGCTGGACCAAGTCATCTTCGGTGGGTCTTACCGTAGCAGAAAGTGCACCGCTGGAGTCTCTCTAACGCTGGTGTGTAGTCGGCCTCGACCCCAGAGGGAACCACTATTACTTGAAACATGCCAGTGTCATCAATCTGCAGGAAGCGGAAGAGAAAGAACAGCTTAGTGGGTAGGGCTTCAAGAACCTCCCAGGACTGTTTAGAGAACCGAGATCTGGAGAGGGCAACAGTGCTCCTTCTAAGAAAGTCCTGGGGAGGCACAGCACACCAGCGTGGCTAAGAGCTCTGCCTGGGCTTTGCCCTCCACTCTCTAGGAGTATGACAAGTTACTTTGCCTGTTTCCTCATCTGTGAAATGAGAATGTTACTACCACCTAACAGGACTACTGTCCGCATCAAATGAGTTCATAGCAGTAAAGCACCGACTGGCACAGAGTGGGTGCCATGTGGGTCACTAAAGACCACAAAGCACTTTCATATCCATTATTCCAACAACCCAGTGAATTCGTTTTTATGCTCCTCATGCCCATTGTATAGATGATGAAACTGAAAGCTCAATAAAAGGTAAAAGGACTAATCAAAAGACACTGGACATAGAAGGCATTTAAGGAAGAGGATCAGAGACCGTCCCTCCCCACCCCACCCCATCCAGAAAACGTTGTAAAATCACAGGATGCGCTTTGTAACTATTTTTAGGTTTCCACTATGAACTAGCCATCAAAGCGAAATGCACTCAGACCCACATTCAGGCAGCTCTCCTTTCTAAACAACTCCCCAACCTTTTCCGACTTGGCCCCACTGTTAGTAACCCATCTGGGGAGCTTCAGGGTGGAGAGCAGGGAGAAGATGAGAAGGCTCCAAATAATCAAGAATGAACTTGGTTAATTGACTCAGAGATAACTGATAAAGAAAAATTGTAGGTATGACCCTATCTAATGCCTTATGGCATTAGATCAGATGACACTTTTGTTTTCTCCTGTGATCCTGTCTTAAGCTAACAACTTCCCTCTTTCTCTGGGAAGTTTCCTTCCCATATTCAATCTACAGACGTAGAACTTTGGAGGTTGTTTTTATATGGGGATTCTCTTCTAGAGCTGATTGGACCAGGGATTGTGTTAAATTAAATTTGGCCTGAGGATGCCTCCATACTTTGAGTCATGTAATGAACTGCAACCTAAGTTAGTACATAAACTAACAGAAAGTCTAACTGAGGAGTAAACTTTGGTAACAAATAGCTGAGTCTCAGCTGATCACAGCAGCCAACTGATCAGACCATGTTCATATAAGGCAGAAGCCCAGCTGTAATAACCAAGCTGTTTGTGTAGCTCACTTCCATTTTCCATCCATGCATGCTGTCTGTCCACGTCGTGAAGCACAGCTCTCTGAACTTCTGGTTTTGAGGGCTGCCTGATTTGCAAATCGTTCTTTGCTCAATTAAACCCTGAAAAATTCAATTTGCCTAAAGTGTTTAACAGTCCGGCATTGGAAGTGTGATCTGAAGTAGACCTCCAGTGCCCCTCAGGAGCACTGATCAAGCAAAAGTACCCACTGGACGCACTGTGTCCACTGATCTCTCACAGCTGCTGGGTTGTGGGCAAGTTCTCTCCTGGATTCAAGCTCCATGAACTTGTGTTTGAGCTCTTTGAGTGTATCTGAGCAATTTTTAGAGTGGAATGGGTCCCGGATCAGACTGGATCCTCTTAGCGTCCTCAGTTGTCTGACTGGGTCAGGCAGAAGCTAGACTGGGTTCAGTAGGTAGGTAAGGTTAACAAGAAGATAGAACAGTGGGTTCATCTGACCCAAGGAATCTCCCATCTCCGACCTTGTGCTTTTCTAGAGAAATGGGTGAACCTTACTAAAAATAACTTACAGTGGCTATTGTGGGGAAGATTTAACCTAAACAAAATTGTTCATCTATAGGCACTTTGGAGGAAAAAAAGGGGGGGGGATCATGAACACCTCTGAAACAATGGGATGTACTTTTGATTGGCATGCAGAAGCTTCCAAAAGACTAAGTGAAAAGCTTAAGCAACTAATTGATGAGGGAAAAAAAACCACATTGACAACTCTGACTGCACCTTCTTTCTCTTTATCCTCCTCTGCCTACTCTAAATTTACTAACCTTTTGGATTACTTTTCTACCTCAAAGACATACAAAACCCCAAAACAGTTGCTTATAGAAGTTGAGCCCTCTGACCAACAGGGCCTAATTATTATTATTATTATTTAGAGACAGGGTCTCACCATCTCCCAGGCTGAAGTGCAGTGGCACAATCGTAACTCACTATCACCTCAAATGCTTGGGCTCAAGCAAACCTCCTGCCTCATCCTCCTGAATAGCTGGGTCTATGCACATGCCACCATGTCCAGCTTTTTTTTTGGGGGGGGGGAGGTAGAGACAGGGATCTCACTATATTGCCCAGGCTGATCTTGAACTCCTAGCCTCAAGTGATCTTCCTGCCTCTGTCTCCCAAAATGCTAGGATTATAGGCAGGAGCCACCACTCCCAGCCAGGGTCTGCTTCTTTAACTGCCTTTGTGTTTTGGTCAAAATCTTAAAGTCAGAACAATAGTGAAAGTTATTTCAGTCCTGCATAGAAGATGCTTTGTCTGTCCTACTGGTTAATAGGTTCCACTCTGAACTCAGAGTCATCCCTCAGAGTACCTCCTCATGGATACCAAAATGCATGGCTGCTCAAGTCCCTTATATAAAATAGCATAATAATGCATATAATCTATGCACACACTCCTATATGCTTTAAATCATCTCTAGATCACTTATGATACCTAATACCATCTATGTAAATAGTTGTTATACTTCATTCTTTTTTATGGTTGTATTGTTATCATTTATTATTTTTGATTATCTTCCATCCTCACTTGATTGAATCCACAGATATATAATAGAACCCGTGGATAGAGAGGGCTGACAGTAATCTAGTTAAAAAAAATAAGGTGAATTGAGAAACTGCCTATTTTTAGTTGAGATTCTTTTTTGTAAGAGAAATTTATGTCTATAAAGGGACTCTTCATTTGTAAGGGCATCTCCCTCTCTGCACCTAAATCACCAAGAACTTTTACAGTGGAGAAGGCAAAGACTTAAATCTATATAATAAGCCTCACCTTTGACAATTGTGTCTTAACTGGGCTTCTTGGGCCTTTCTTTGGCTCATAAATAATGGTATTTGGCTTGAAATCTGAGTTCTGTACCTTTGGGATGCAAATTTTCTACCTTGTTTTACCTAAGAGCCATCCCTCTGGAAATGCAAATTTAGGGTAGAAAATGTTTAGATGGTTATTAAAAACCATGGACATCTGAGCCACTCAGGCCCCTTCTCTCAGAAATCTGGCACCGGGGTCCTGAGGCCAGTGAGTCTGTTTGTAGTGGTCAAAGCTAATGGAGCTGTAGGCTGGCCATATTTGGTCTTGTGGACTGAGGATCAGGGGAAATTGGGTGAGAGCATGACTTTTCCTGAGGTGGATCTTTACTTCTGCCCATTTTTTATTCTTCTGTGCATAAGAGATGGAGAAATCTGTGCACACTAGAATTCCTCTCTGGAAGACCACTGTGTTTGCTTTCATAAGCTGTCTGGGTTAGAGGGGAAGGCTCTGAGGGGATATGTGATAACTGAAGCTTTTAGCTAAATTTCTAGACACAAATACATAGAGAAAGAAACAAACAGTGCCAGGGAAAGCCTGAGAGGGAAAAAACAGAAAGTAGTGAAAATAAGCATTATGTGTTGAGGGGAAACCCCATGATGGTAGAACAGTGGAGAAAAGACAAGGTGGTGGTAACACAAACATTCTACTTTTTGTGGTCAAATGCAATGCTCTGCATGATGGCAATGCCCTGCCTGTGACTCACTATCTCAGTAAAATCTGCATTGCCTGCTGATTCTTTGTACAAATGGATCCTTAGAAAAAATGCTGAATCATGTGTCCAGGTGAGCACAGGGTAAAAACAGAGGCTGCTTACATGGGCTCAGGACCAGAGGACACTTGGGCTCTAGGTCCTTATAATAAATTCTTAGGGTATGTAGATGTATACACATAAGTAGCTTAAGTTGGTTTTGGTGGTCTATAAATGAATATAAATGAAGTCTTGACTAATGCAACAGGAGAAAGAGTTAGTCTGCACTGTCAATGGCTTTGAAGAGGTGTCTCAGCACAGTTTCAAGGGAATCATGCCTTTACTCCATCTGGACTGTGATCACTAACCGGAAACTAAATCCAGGGTCAGTTCTGAGAGCACTGGTCAGACCAGTTGGGAGGGACCAAGAGCTTTCTTTTTGACAAGTATCAGGATCCAGGAAAAAAAAAAAAAGCACAGAACATTTGAGGTAGAAGAAATCTTAGGAACCATGTAATCCAACTCCACCATTTCACAGACGAGGAAAGTGAGCTCCAGAGGTGGGTGAAACATGGGAGGCTTCAGTTTAAATTTTGCTCTCCCCAAACAAGACCTACCTTTTATTTTCTGTATGAACTATGTTCACAATTGTAGCTTTGTATCAGTGGGTCCTAATTTAGTTTAAAGCAGTACTTCTCAAGATGTTGCTGAGAGACTGCTGCCATTTGCTAACTAGTTTTGCAGTTCTGTGTGTCTACAGTGTAACAACTTCTATATTTCTAGCGGGTAGCCCTAGTTGTTAATTTATGCTCACATTTAATTACATAAACATATTGGTGCTAACTTAAAGTAGCATCATTTTTGTCATTGATTCTGGTGAGTTGCTTTACCAGGGTGAGTCCACAGAGGGTCTGTGCTCTCCTCTGACACCCCCACACTCCCCACCCCCTAGATACATAGCCTTTTAATAAAGTTTGGAAGACATGATTTTAGAGATCATCCTACCACATATCATTGGAAGAACTATAGTTAGCATATTACAGAAAAATTCCTTAAACTGAATGTGAGCTGGGGATTTAAAATAAAAGGGTCCTTATTGTTTATGTTTCTTATTGCTCACTTTCCTATGGATTCAAAGTAGCAGCAGCTTGGAAAAGTGTACAACTGTAACATCCACAGATGGGTGATTTGGGGCATTCAGCAAATGCTTCTGGATGATACTCTGCTCTTTCTTCTCTAAACATCATGGGGCTCTGTAAGTTGATGCACTCAAGAAAAAAGACAACCATTATTAATAATCTTCTTTCTATAGACAATTTATATTAACAAAGGAAAATCCTTTTCAGAATAAAAAGTTGGGTGCTCAAAATGCTAAAGTTTTCCATTAAAAAGCCCCCCATCCCATTTCAATTCTGTCTTCAATCACAAGAATCATCTATTGATATAATGTAAAATACTACACTTATTGTTTCTCTTGAACCTGCATGCCAAACAGCAGAATAAAAGGAAAAAAAGTTAGGCTAGCTAAAAAGGAGATATATTTCTTATAAGAATATTGGAAAGGGAGACCCACCCTAGATAAAAGTCTTAATGTACAGCAAGTAAAATTTCACAAGAGGCAATTGCCAAATTTAAAGGAATAATCCTAGTGACAAGTCAAAGTTGAGATAGAGGTTTTTCTAGTCCAAAGTGGCTTTCTATTTCAGAAGGGATGCAGAGCTCATCACTCAACTTCATACCATCATAAAAAACTTCTGAGATAGTGAGTGATCACAGTCCATTTGCTAAGAAACATGGGGAAATCAGCACATGCTGTCAGAGCAGTTGCTTCTGAGTCTCACTACACATCTGCACAGGTATCAATTTCATGCTGGACCACAGAACTCTCAGATGAATCGAGATTTAGAAAAGCCATGATATGGGTACGAAACAAACTAGGGTCATAAAATATGGCCCCAAAATTAAAATACACTGTCATTAAGCCTTTGAGTTCTGTTCTTAAAAAATAACAGTAAACAATAATTTAAGCATAGGTAAAGCACAATGGAAGAAATGGATAGAAGAAAAATAAGGCAAAAAGAAGTGTAATAGTAATGTAATTTCTCTTCTGTAACATCAGGCACTAGATTCTAACCAATTTGTATAGATGCCTCTGTTTTTGAGCTTTTCCAGACAACTCTGTTTAGTGTTTCATCCTCTAACATCTGTGTAAGCCTTTTGGATTTCTAGTTTATTCGTGTATCCTCAGAGCCTAGGACAGCAGCTGGTGTATATGAGGTGTTCACTAAACATTTGTTGAATGAATGAACCTTGAGACCAATTCTGACTTCATCTCTAACTTTTCTTCTTCCTAAGGGGTGTTGGGGGCCAATGCTGCTTAGATTTATGAGGGTCATTATCAAGAATTTAACCCTTCCTTGGTGCTCTTTTGAGATGAACTCCTTCAAAAAAGTAGCAAAGAGTCTCTAGGTGGGTCGGGTAGAATTGAGAAATCAGATCAATCCATCTCTAAGTGAGATTGTGAACACTCGAAAGTTTAACAACAAAATACTTTTTCATAAATTACACGCTGTGCACATACCTTTGAGTTGGTGGGTGGGTGGAATTGTGTCAGTTTAAGTTTATATCACAAGTGCCATCAATTATTTGCATCAGGATATAAAGTTGCCTCTTATTTTGTGACTAAATAAAGCCAAGGGATGGAAGAATTTTTGAGCTGCTACTTCTCATGGCAGTTACATTTGCATAGCCTGGTCCCAATCTTTTCTAATTCATATGCATCTTCCTATCTGAGCCTGATGCATCAACATTTTCTGTTGCATAGTTCAATGATACTAATTGCATTTCAGCTCCTTTACAACCTAGATTTTGTTATTATTAAACAGATGTTAGTTTAGCATCAAGCAACTGAATGATAAAGCAAAAGGTGTCATTCTTGAGTGCTTACTATGTACTAGGCACTAATGCACAGTGTTGCATCATTTAATCTTCATACCAACTCTAGGAAAAAGGTACTATTTTCCATATACAGATGAGAAATACATTTCAGTGCTGTTCTGCTTATTTCAACACCTTCACAGAAAATTATAGTGCTAGAAAGGGTCTCAAAAGGCCACTTAATTCTAGGTTCCAGTCCCTAGGAAAGATGGAAGTCACCCTCAACAGGTGAGTGATTGCCCTGTAAAAAGCTTTCAGAAAAAGATGTTGACCACCTGTATTAGATCATTTAATCCATGCCAACAATAAATCAAAATTGCCTTCAGAAAGTTCTTATTTAAACCTAAGTTTCCTATTGCTATTACTCCTAGGTCCTCTAATACGAGATTTTGCAAAGTTGGAATTCGGCTGGCTAATTTTCTCCAGTAATGATTTTTCACACATCTGAAGCCAGTGATTTAGTGGCTTTTTGCCTTCCTTTCTTTAAATGAAGTAATTTTCAAATGGCTGGTCTTTTTATTTAGGTTGCATTTTCTGATACGTTTTTGCTGCTCCCTGGAGCCCTTCTTCACAGTCTGTCTCACTTGAATGGAGAAGAAAACACCACATTGGGCCAACACGGCTGACGGGAAGGATGCTTTGCTGGCCCCAGCAGGTCCTCTGTAATGGAGCCCTGCCACTGAGCCACTACTGACAGGGTGTTTTAAAGTTATCCATGGCTGTCGTAATCCCAGGTGATGTATTTAGGAATGCTACACATGAAGATTTTAATCCTCAATCCAAGAAACTATAACTGGAATGGTTTAAGATTTGGATCTTTACATAAGTGGTGAAGTTATCAAACCAGCCAGTTGGTTTTCATCACACACAATGACTACTACCCTGGCTATCTAAGTGACAAGTATGTTTACTGGCCGCCTGATTCAATATGTTTGGACACAGAGGCAACTCAGAGAGCAGACTGGGGAAGCACTAGAATAGCAAACCTGGAGTCAAGTCCTGATACTGCCACTTCTTAGAGCTCTGTGACAAGTAGCTTAACTTCTCGGGGATCAGTTTTCTCATCTATAAAATGGGAGTAACAACTGTATCTATCTCACACACACACATTACTTGTGGGAATGAAACAGATAATGCACATAAAGGTCATGGCATGTTGCCGGCACACAGTGATGAATACTTAGGATTCTACTCTGCCGATCCAGAATTTTACAAAACGTCCAAACAAATGGCCTTGGTTTTGAAGGCATGGAAGTATAGTCCTACACTTTCTCATAGGGGCTTCTGAATACAGGCAAAGTGATTACAAAGTGTCGCGTGAAAGGCTTCCCACGCATACCGCAAAGGCGCGCCTGACGGAGGGCACGTGGCCGAAGGCGACCACCACGGGCACGATGTCCAGCGCGCTGAACTCCATGGCGGCCGTGGTGATGGCCTGGGCATCCGAGGACTGGCCGCTGCTGAAAAACGTGGCGATTCTCCTCGTGCGCGGCCCCGGAAGCGTCCGCTTGAAGACGTTCCTGGAAATAAACCTCATTGCTCTGCCAATCTCCCGGCCGGCTGAAGACCTCTCGTAAGGAATCGCTTCGATCTCCCTGAGGAGTCGGTTCTTCTCGTAGGCGTCCGAGAAGCGGACGAGGTGCCTGGCGTGGGAGTCGTAGGAGAGGATGGCAACGCGCGCTCCCACCGGGCAGCTGTTCTCCCGGACTTTGACGTCTCTCACCAGGGAGGCCATCACCCGCTTCATCCGCTCAAATTCCTCCTCCGTGACGTCCCGGGACTGGTCTAGCACAAACACCAACTCGGTTGGATGCACCGGGCATTCGGGTTTTCCTAAAGACAAGAAGAGCATGTCCCTTATCACGTAGCAACCTTCCTTACAGGATACACAGAAGGCAAAGTCATTTTGAATGTGAACTTTTCAAATATTTATAAATAATACTGTAAGCATTAAAACAAACATGTTAAAATATTAAATGTTTAGACCTTGAATAATTATCCCCCCTGCAATCCACTCTTTCCACAGCAGCTCAAGTAAGCTTTAAAAACTTGTCCATCAGCATACTTTGACTCAACCGTACAAAAGCAATTTATGTAACCAAAATGTTTATACCCTCATGTTCTGAAATTTAAAAAAGTGAAAAATTGTCCATCAGATCATGCTTCTCCCCTCAAAACTTTCAACAAACTCTTTAATACCCTCCCATCACAATTCAAATAAAATCCAGCCTCTTATTATAACTGCAAAGCTCAGCTTGCTCCGGCCCCTGCCTATTTCTCCATTTTCTCATGTGACACTTTCCTTTTCCCTAAATGTATCCAAGTCATACTGGGTTCCATCGATTCCTAGGAGACACCTAGGTCTGTTCTGTTTCATGGACTCTGCACTTACAGTTCTCTCTTCCTAGCTCCTGAAGCTGGGTCCTTTTTATTCTTCACTCCAAACTTCAATCTCACTGCCTGCAAGAAGAGCCCTCCATCCAAAACATCTCTCCCCTCCCACTATCCTGTGACAGAGCATGCTACGCTTTATCTCATTCACAGCAACTACAGAGTTCTTAATTCATCCATATTTGTTTATTTATTGTCTGGATCCTCCAAGAGAACAGGAGTTTCCGAGGACAGGAAACATGTCCATTATTCAACTCTGTGTCCCCACTCCTAGGACAGATACTGGCACAAAGTAGGCTTTCAATAGATATCTGTTAAATGCACGAACAAGCAATCAGAAGGCATGGGTTGGTGGGTTTACGCAGAAGGTATAAGGATATAAATGTATAAGAGGATGATGAGGGGTTTATACCAAAACATGTCAGGAAGCATTTGTAAGATACTTGAAAACCAGCACTGACAAATATTAAGCCAACTTGGTCATTAACACCAGGCATGAACTCCACGGATTTAGCATTATCTGAGCTGTGCATTCCACTTACCTGCCATCTGATCTTCCCTACTTTTATTCTGCCCCCTCTGCATCTTAATCCCTAAACACTGGACTACAGAGATGATATGACAGAGAAAGAAAATGAAGGGGTAAGAAATAGTGTTAAAAAAATCTAGAAGTAACTTGAATGGTGATGTTAGTCATTAAGATATTAATAAAAATTAAAAATGCGTGGTTGAGAAATAGCGATGAAGCTCAGCTAAGACTTGAATGATTTATTGGAGGCAGGACTCTGCTATCAGTATGAAGCAGCAAAGAAAGCCCGAATAAAATTTATATCAGTTGGCAGCCAATACATGGCTCTAATTCATCTTTCCAGATGTATGACATTTGGAGCTTGATTAAGACATGCTGTAAATAAAGATTACTCACCGTGTCCACCAGCTGGGGAAGAAGAACAGAGGACATCAGTTATTATTTGGTAGGAGAATAGATTTCTGTACGGTGTAGGAAAATCATGACAGTAAGGTTCTGCTATGTCTGCTTTTTGTAGATGACTCAAAAATCAAGGTAACAGATAGGGTTTGGAGAAAATGTAGACAAAGCCCAACATAGGGAAGGGGACAGGAGAAGAAGTGGGACAATTTACAACCATAAATCAGCAGCCTGCAGCCAGCTGTCGAGGCAAAGAATCTTTGCCTGGGAGGGAACATGGTGTTGCAGGGAGGTGCACTGAATTTGTAAAGTTAAAGACTCCTAACTTCTCTTTGCTCTAAATCTTTCCTATGTAGCTACCCATAGCTATCAATTACACACACACACACACAATATGTATGTTTGTATATGTACCTATATGTGCATATTTATATATTATATAAATGTCGGAGGTGGATTTACTCTGAAGTAAATGAATATTTGCTTTAGACCTCCATTGTCCAACATGGCATTCACAGCCACACGTAGCTCTTGAAACTTTAATTAAAGTTAAATGAAATTAAAAATTCAACTTCTCAGTTACACTGTCCATATTTCAAGCGCTCAAAGCCGCATGTGACTTGTGGCTAACGTATCAGACAACACAGTGAACACTTCCGTCGTTGCAGAAACTTCTATTGGACAGCGCTAGCTGAGACCTCTCACTTACAGGGTCCCCTTGCAAAGCCTTTCCTGGGAGGGCCCTAGCCATGTTGTTCTTATGGCCACATGCTCTTATAAAATGTACAGAAGTTACTCGTTATTTATATTTTTGTTCTAAGTAACACTTTTCAAATAACTTTGTACCTACTTTTGGATTTGTGATTTTATACTGAGCCCCTCAAATTTTTAAAGATCAGATCCCATCACACTTGGATCTGCCCTTGAGCCATTACAATTCACATGGCTCCTATGTCAGAAAACCTTACTGTGTTAATTCACCCCCAAACAACCATCTTCATGCCCCAACGTATATATGTGTTTTGCTTCCCATCATGGTTCCATTCTGCTCTGAAAAAAACAGAATTCTGATGAACACTGCATTCTGAGCTTTTAAAAGTTTGTATTTTGGAGACCAATGATCTCTACAGAAATGGGCTCTTAATTTGTCAATTTTTCTACCCCAAAATGCCTTCAGGGAACTTTTGGCTCCTCTTTTCAGTCACATTCCTTATTTGAGAAGATATTATGCATTTGTAGGTGAACATTAAATAGTCAACTCTCTCCTAATCTTGTACATGAAATTGATGGTACCAAGGTATTTTGATAGAAGAGGCTGTTATTTAATACAGGGGTCTTAAAACAAATTCAAAGGAACATTTGTGAAATCAAAATATATATATTTTTTAATTTTGAGAAAAAAATATTGGCAGAATGAGTATTAGGAATTTTATAAGCAAATGAGCTCAACTAAAAGCAATCAAACATACCTTTTCAGAAAAGGAATAACAAACAGTAAATCAAAGTAATCAAAGTCAGGGCTTCCACCCACCAGGCTTCCACCCTGTTATCACAGCTGCTACTTTCACACCAGGCGAATTTAATCCCATTAGTTACTGGCAGGTGTTAATAATAATTTTTAAAAAGTTCCTTGTGACTCTTCACTGATTGATTTCACCATTAAGAGAATGCTGACCTTAAACCTCAATTTTCTCCAGATTAAAAGCACTAGATATATTATTGCTTATTGCTTGGAACAGGCTCTACTAGAGATGCTGGCAGCCAGAAAGGGAGTTAATAGTAACCAGTCTATGCTGATTCAAAATATATGCAGTGACATCTCTAATTTTAAGAAGTTGGCTGGTAAATTGTCTCAATTCTGAGTGCAGAGCTCCCTTTTTCCTTCTATGAATGCTGACAACTTGGGTGATCATTTTAAGCAGGGTACTTACGACTGTGATCTCGCACATACTGAATAAGCTCACATGTCTGCAGTTCAAAAATAAAAGAGAAAGAATCACACAACACAGACTGTTAGATCCTGAAGTTTAAACATAAATAAATGTAATGGAGTGCTCAAAGCACTCTGTGGTAGTCAGGAGATAACATACGGAAAATGAAGCCAATCCTCTGGCACCTTTCACACCCTGGAGAAACAAACAAACAAACAAACAAACAGTTTTAATGGCTTGGCACACACATCAGTAGCCAGAATGTGCACTAACATGACCCTAAGAAAGTGATAACTTCTAAAGGCTTTTATTAAGTTAGAAGGGGAAAAAAAGAATACAGGTAGATACGCATCATCTAATTAACAGCAATATTTTGAAGGGAACAAACTATAAGCATCAAGCTTGATGCACCCAAGCCTCCAAAGGCTACTTTCCTCCAGCTCTATCCCCCGATGATAAGGGTTGTCCAGACTCTAAGAATGAAGTCAACAGCTTGACACTGGCTGCTGTTGGGGAGCAGAGCTTTGGGGCAGGCCTATGACTCAGGACTAGCTAAGGCTGAACCTTATGTGTGTGGCTGCCTCTCCCCTACAGCAGAGGTTTAGAGTTCTTCAACCCCATGCTCTGCCCTGGCCAGTGAACAGCAGCCAGAGCTGAACCTTCATCTGTTCCCTTCACTGGCTGAATGACAAAAGAATGAGACTCAAACTGAACATCTGCAAAGGGTATCCCAACTACCTTCCAAAAAATGAATGAAAAAAATATATATACATATTTGTCTGGGTTGGGGATAGAAAGAACAAAGTGCAATTGGTTTTAATGTCATGTGTAGAATCCCACCTTTGGAATAGGAAGAGTCTGGCTTTTCTCAGAAAAAGACACCCAAGAAAAAAAATGCCATGGAGCCCCACCCAAACTCCTGAAGCAAATAAGTTTCATGTGAATGCAACTTTGATCATATTCACTATTTATTAATTTCCTTCCACTTCCATTCAAAGATCACTTATTAAATGTAGAAAGAGGGCAATGATTGGACAGATAAAATTCATTGAGAATTGAGAAATACCATTTTAGTCCAATACTTTTCATTTCCTTCCTCAATTTCCCCCAATTCCCAAGAGATATTTAATCAGCATCTTTTTCTCTTCTCTCTGAGCATATAAAGGTATAAAAATACTGAAGACAGTGGCCAAGCAGCAGAGACAGAAGGCATGCACATTTGGACAACGAAGTTTCCATGCATTGAATTTTTCTAACGTGGGAAAGGACCTGGCATGATTTATAGCTTTTCTACTTACCTTGCGTCCAGGAGGTCCTGGCTCCCCAGGGGATCCTTGCTCTCCTGGAAGCCCAGCAGACACCTTGAAGCAGAATTTGTTTATTTAAAAGTTATATTTATACACATATGTATAATTAAAATTCAAATTAAAAATTAAATTTAAATTAAAAAATTTAAATTTCAAAGGTACAAATTCAAAAGTGAAAATTTCACTTTCATTTTAGAAAATGAGAGATTTCCAAAAAATACAAAGAATGAAAACAAGTCCCCAGCAATCCTTTCTTCCCCAAATAATCCTTGTTAACATTTTGGTGTCTTTTATTCTTTTAGTATTAAGATATATATTCCTTTTTTTAAAATTTATTTGGATCATACTTTTTCCTGTTACCTTTTAAACTAAATATATCTCTGAACATTTCATGTTACTAAATATTCTTTTGCAAAATCATTTTTCCTGGATGTATTCTATTACATGGATGTACTATGATTTAATCAGTCCCTGATTATTGGCATTTAGGTTTATTATTGTAATAAGCAATGCTATTATAAACTTATATGCATAATTCTGATTATTTATTTATTTATTTTTCTTTTCTTTTTTTTATTTCAGCATATTATGGGGGTACAAATATTATGGTTAGGTATATTGCCCATCCCCCCTCCCCCCTGATTATTTCATTAGGGAAGATCGCCAGGACTAGAATTCCTGGGTCAAAAAAATACTTTTTATATAAATGAAATGGTAGGTGAGTAAACTGAGAAACAAGCAAAAAAGAAAAACCTGGAAAGACAAAATTAGAATATAAAAGCCTTTAAAATAACAGTAACATTTAACTGTTAGCTGGAAATATTTGTAATGAAGTGGGAAATAACAGCAGTAATAAAAACAACAGTTGTCATGTAACAAAAACATTTGTAGCCCCTTAAGATTTTGAAATTAAAAAAATAACACAAAAAAGCCCACAGTTGTTATTTGCTTTTTCCATGTGCATTCAACAATAAATTTATCATAAGGAGAGCTAGGAATTTAGTTTAAAAATTGGGGTAATACTTTTTCTTCATTCAATATGCCACAGGATTTGCAACCTTTATAGGAATAAAAAATGAAGTTGTCTAAAATCATTTCCTATGAAACAGTAATTATTGATGTCCTTTGGGTAGTACAATGATATTGACAGCGCTCTGGGTTGAGTGAAAAACTGAACTTACTGCCCATATTTTATTTAGAAGATACTGATTAACCTCCAGGAAAAAATGGCAGATTGAATACATGCATTTACTTTTGTTCCTTTCCAGTACCTTACTAAAAGACAGGAAGTAGATTTTTTAAAAAAGGTAAAACACAATGATGAGGAAAATGAGAAAGAAGACAATAGCCATAAAATTTTGGCATGTGGAAAGCAGATGTGTAAGTGCTAAATGACTTAGCAGACCTGAGAAAGATGAATCCTAAGCTAGCAGCAGGAAAAGCCAAGAACCAAGGTGTTTTCTATCACACATTCCCAGAAGGCTGAGGATTTGGCAGCACCAGCACCCTCCAGAAGTGAAGGTGAGGGGAAGAGGTGAAATAAAGAGGTTTAGTTGAAAATCATTTTAGGAATCCCCAAATCTCCTCGCTATTCTCAACAGTTGGGTGAATGTCCCTTTTTCCACCCTAGCAACAAACAGAGGTGGGACTCCAGGCAGAGTCGAGGACCCTTGGTACCACACTGAAACTGGGAAATGAAATTAAGGTGTGCACAGTAGATGTGAGACTCTCTAGTTCTTTTTTCACATGGCTCCTAGATAGCTGTCAGCTAGACTTTTACTCTCCAGGTAGGAAATTGAAAAAACTGTTTTCAGGGGAATTTGACTAGACAAAGAAGACAGACCTAAAGATATGGATATCACAGCATTGCTAGATGAAGAGTTCAGCCAGAGCACTCTCCAGGGAAACTTGTAGTTGACAAGCCCCAGTCATGTCCTCAGGGCTTCCCCTCAGTCTTTTTGTCCTCAATTCTTAAATATGGAGAGAGAGCTCATACTTGAAAAATGTGAGAAATAGAGATCAAAACAGAAAAAGAAACCGCAGAAAACAATGTTGGCAGAGACAACTTCAAAATACACATTTATCCTTAGAGAGGTAAGAGAAGATGTTTCAACCATGAAACAAGAATGGTTTACCATGAGAAAGGAACATTCTCAGAACAAAAACAAGCTCTTGAAAATTAAAGTATGAGAGAAACGTTATAGGATAAATTAAAAGAACTCTCCCAGAAAATAGAGCAAAAACACAAAGAGCTGGAAAATAGGAGAGAAGAGATAAGAAAATTGAAAGAATATATTAATATACCAAGTAGGTATCTTAAAAATAAGGACTAGAGAAAACAGAGGGCAAGAAATCATCAAAATAATTAATGAACACTTCTTTGAACTGAAGGACACACATTTCTAGGCTCAAGGGCCCTAACGAATGCCCAGGAAAATGGATAAAAATGGATCACACACCAGGTCATAAAAACCATGAAGTATCAAAACACTAGAGACAGAAGGATGATCCAAAAGGTTCCAGAGAGAGAAAACTGGTCACATTCAAAAGATCAGGAATCAGAATGGCTTTGTCCTTCCCTAAAGCAACAAAAGCAGCTAGAAATAATAGAGAAATGACAGCCTTCAAAATTCTGAGGATTTAATTCCAACCTAGAATTGTATACAGGCCAAAATATCAATCACATCTGAAGGTAGAATAAAGCCATTTTCAGATGTTGGCTGTATCAAAAAAAAATTGACCTCTCATTCATCTCTTAGCAGGCTACTAGATGAGCTTTTCATGAAACAAAGACGAAAACTATCAAGAGTCTGGGAATGGGAACAAGAAGCAGAGATCCAGCACAGAAGAGAGGCAAAGGGTACCCCCAGGGTGGACGTGAGGGGTGACTGCAGTGTGGCAGCCAGGCACCCGCAGAGAGGGAAACCACATTGTGTTGGTCAGGTCAGAAACTTGGGGTCAGGATTAAATTCGATAGAATATTTGCTGCATCTAAAAGTCTTCAGATAAGATTCAGACAAATGGCAAATTAAGAAAGGTAAATCAGCAACTGTCATAGTAGCAAGTCAGTTTATAATGCCTAAAACTTAAAAATCAAGAAAGAATACAAGCATGATATTTAGAGGCATATTGTCAATTCCAAATCAATCAGTTCAGAAATGAAAGTTATTGTTTCTAGGAAGAAGGAAATGGAAGGAGGTGAGGAGGTGGAGAGATTGTCATTTTTTTTTTTCCAATAAGATACCTTGTGAAATTATTTGACTTTTTAAACCAGTGGTTTAAGAGAGTCTCTGAACTGGGGAAAATTTTGCCTACTCCTCCCCCCTGGGACATATGGCAATGTCTGAAGACATTTTTAGTTGTCATAGCTAGGGGAGGAGGGTGGTTGATGCTGGAATCTAGTGAGCAGATGCTAAGGATGGAGCTAAACATCCTACAATGCACAGGACAGCCCCTCACAACAAGAATTATCCAGCCAACATTGTCAGTAGCGCTGATGTTGAGAAACCCTGCTTTAAATTGTGTACATGTGTAAAGTTGGTAAAAAGAAAACCAATATTTGTACCCCCATAATATGCTGAAATAAAAAAAAAACCAAAAAACTGCATACAAAACACATGTATGCACAAAATAAACAGGTTAAAAATCATGGTAAATTTTTTTTTTTTTTGAGACAGGGTCTTGCTCTGTTGCCCAGGATAGAGTGCAGTGGTGTCATCATAGCTCACTACAACCTGAAACTCCTGGGCTCAAGCGATCCTCCTGCCTCAGCCTCCGAAATAGCTGGGACTACAGGCGGCACACCACCATGCCTGGCTAATTTTTTCTGTTTTTTGGGTAGAAATGGAGTCTTGCTCTTGCTCAGGCTGGTCTGGAACTCCTGACCTCAAGCGATCCTCCCGCCTCTGCCTCCCAGAGTGCTAGGATTACAAGGCATGAGCCACTGTGCCCAGCCTAAAAAAAAATTTTGAGGAAAAAAGTCAAAGTGAAGATGTATACAACTTAAACTAGGAATATAACCATTCCAAGAGAACTGAAGAGAAACTCGTAATTTAAGGCAAAGTTTATCAAAATCTTCTAATAAAAACTTCAGCTCTTTCAAGAGAAAACCTGGAATTTTTCAAAGTCTAAACTTTAAATCCAAAAATGCTCATGTAAAGGTGGAAAAAGCAACTGGGTGGGTGGAATAAGCAAGTTACAAACAGTGACAAATTGTTCAACATGGAGAACAAAAAAGAAATCGGAGTATTTCCAAAGATCAAGGAAGAAAGTTTGTTTCTCATTAGTTTATTGTTTTTTTAAAAGAAATTATTAATGTGCCATTGGAAGGAGGGACCCAAGAAACAGCTGAACTTGTAGCATGCTTCTGATGTTCAAGGTTAAACAACTTCATTAATAAGCCAAGGGAAATGATCCAGGGATACTTCAATGAAGATGACATCTGGATTAATTTGAAAGTCTTTTCTAATTATTTTTCTAATTATATTAGTCTTTGCCAT